>JACXGJ010001104.1:0-44330 GCA_016801105.1 Esox niger | reverse complement strand
CAATGTAATGATATTTCAAATAAATATTCCCAAGTGAGTTTAATTTCATAAGACATAGCATGAATTGAACAGATACATTTCATCATACTAGTCATTTTGGTACATGTCTGGTTTTGTATCGGTAATTCATTCTTTTCTTTTTGATTAGCTGTCCCATTACAGTGTTGCAGTATGGCTTCATGGAGTGGATTATGTTTTGTAGAGTGCTTGCTTTTACATTGAAACTCATTAATTGCCTGTGTGATGTTATTTGACTATTCCTGTTAACATAATTCATAAACATGCCTATGTTGTAAATTTTTGTGTAACCAACTCCATATTGCATTATTTAGACAGCAGGATACTCCAAATGGTTGTTTTTTTTATTCCCCAAAAATGCAGGTTTTCATCAAAATGGCAATTCATTTTTAAATAGAGGTTCCTTTCTTACTAGCATGCTAGTAAGTTATACCTGGATTTAAATATTATTTCAGGATTCTTGAGGCTTTAAGTGATTGATACAATGTTTTAACATTTACTTTTACCCATACAGATGAATGCTTATATAAATGTTGGCCTATTGAATTTTTTCCATTACAGATACATTTAGAAAAAGTTAATACAGTTCTTATGACTGGAGAAAGTCAGTAGTCTAAGTATGTTTCAAAGTTTTTCAATTTTAACACCATGTATACACCAAGGATCTTCCCATTCAGCAGGATGCCCCATGGCAAAATAAAGACATTTTCTCTGTGAAGATTTCATGATTACATTTCTAACATCCTCTTCTTCATAGAATGTCTGTGACAGTTATCCGGATATAAGATCAGGTCGCAGTAAAATTGCAGTCAATGATTTTTCCAACTTTAGATAACATAAGCTAGAGTTTATATCAGAAAAAAGAATGTTCAGTCTGGTTCTCTCTTATAGAAAGGTGGTGAAAAATATGTGCTGAAGGGCATCTAAATGTGCAATGCTTCAAATTTTGATAAAGGCACAAGGAGATACTCAGCCCATTGTACGCAATAAAGTTGCCAATGTATAGATAGAGGCCAGGCTTGAAAGATGTTTTGTTGTCAACCACCGTTACAATTGAATTCACTACGTAAATCACAAAGTGTAGATCAACATAATTTAATCTGTGCACTGTAGATGTATTAACCAGATCCATTTATTATCAAGTAGTATATTCAGCACTTACTCTCTAGTTCAACAAATTTCAGCTCAGGATCTGGTTTAACTATTTTGAGATGTATATTGAATACCAGTAGATGTACCAGTACCTTCAAAAAGTGTGATTGATGCTTTGCCAAACAAGCTGCAGCTTCCATTGACTACTGAACTTTTAATTTCATCATTTGTATCCAAGGTCCCTCAAAAACACTATGACTGCAGGCCAGGAGACATGCAAGGATGGGTTTGGATGTTTGGGAATTGAGGGGGGTGCAATCAGAGGGAGAGAGAGGGAGAGCACAAGAGAAGATAGATTATTCCCCATAGTCAAGGTTAAGAAAAGTGGATCCATGTCTAGAATAACAAATTGAGAGAATCAATCAAAGTGTAGTTTTGGCAACTGCATGTAAATGCTACATAAATTATTGACATTTCAGATTCTGTTGGTCTGCCCTTTTCGTTTAGGTCATGTACCTTTCAACATGTCCTTGTTGCTTCTGAACTAAATTTTATCATCAGTTTCCAGACACCTCAGGATGTATCCGGGTCATTCCAACTATGATGTCCCATTTCCATCCACTGGAAAACATTAATTCTTAGCTAATGTAAAATGTTAGTTATAACGGCAGCTGTCCTTTGCCTTGAATACACATTGTAAAATTTTAGGGGAATTCGACATTTTTAATACTATCTTCAGTAAATGTTTTTGCCATATCCCAAGGTATTATTCATCCAGTTCCATGAGAATTGTTAGGTATAAAATAATGAAATATAAAAATCTCCTTACATTTTTGTAGTCCTAGTTTTCGTTCACTTACTTGTGAATGTCCACCATGTTAAGAAAATGCCGGGATGGAACAGTTATTAGAAAAAATATAAAATATATGACAAATGTCAGTCAGTATGTATTGCTTTTTTTTCATAATATATAGATATTTCATATATCATTAAACACATTATTTTATGTTTAATTACAAATGTTAGAATTGCTTTAGAATCTGTTATCCTTTATTACTCCCACTTAGGTTGCTTTTTTCCATAATTTAACAATGCCATCAAATATTATGGATATGTGTTAACATGTAATGTTCAGTTAAACACATTGAAATGTTGATCACATTTTATGGTTATTCACCCTTATTAGGAACAATAATGTGCAGTAAAAGTGCTGGTTCCTAAAAAAACACACATTTAACTCAAAAGTTGTTGTTTTAATAATATAGAAAAAAAAGATTGTCAATAATTATGAATAAATAAGAGGCTGGAAATGTCTCATGGTCTTGTTTTAAGAATCCATTAATATTTAAGTGCCTAAGTCCACAATAATTTAAGTGCCTAAGTTTTACCAAGACATGTTTCTGAGTGTCAAACGAACATGACATTTCTTTGACAACGTATAGGAAGGTCAAACAGAAAAAGAGAGACTCTTGATGTCCAAATGGCACCGCATTGTAGGAATGCCCCATCCACACACAAAAGAGGATTCTGTTAAAGGCATTTCCCAAATTAGTACTGTATATCACAGTAAGCAAATATGCTTACAGTATACAGGATAGAAAATGAAAGAACTGAGAGGATTCAAGGCCATGGAGGCATTAACAGTGGGATATTTAGGCCAGCAATTCCAAGGTCGGAAATTAACATGTCAGGTTTATCGATTAATTCTTTAACATGTAATCCAGGGGCCTGCAACAGCAAATTTGTACCTATCTCAAATTGGATTTTTGTTCTTTGGTCAGAAGAGACTATCAGATGACCAGTATTTCTTATCAAGTATTCTCACAAATTAAGCATGAGACATTATGTGATGTATCTGAATGTACTCTTCAATAAAAGCTACTTATACATTTAAATACAGTCTGTAAAAGTTCTCCACAAATTGTTCTGCCACTGTACTATTTGCGCACCCATGTTATATAGTTCAAACAAAGTAACAAATATTGTAACTACAGGCAATCTATTTCAATGAGTTTCAGGACTGGATAATTGATAAAGCACTTTTGTTAGTCCACCTGTAACAGGTAGCACGCACATGAACATATTAACCAATTCTAACTGATTGCATGTTGAGCTAAGACCCAAATTAATAAAATAGAATTGTCTACCAGAGTAAACACTTTCAACGCTCTTTGATAGCTCAGTTTCACCCTAGAGAAATGTGTTTGACATCAGTTATCAGTTGCTCTATTTGAAATGTTGCTTCTGAGAATGGCTTTATAACTTGCAAAGGAATAATCCACTTTCTTTCCTGTTAAGTGAATGATGATTTTCGGAGCATTGAACAACTGCACTGACCTAGGAGTTTGACCAAAGAAAACATCACATCTCTGCCCCTATGTGTCTTAGGAGAATGGTGAGTGCAGGGAATACAAATCATGCCCCATCCATCAAGGAGTGCACACCCACACAGCTCAGAGCCACTGTATTCTTGGTGATTAGACTCTCAGGAAACCTTCAACCTTCAACTGGCAGGAAATGACAGAGTGAAATTATTGTAGAGAAAAGAAGCTGTGATTTTCCAAAGTTATCTTTTATTAAGGAAATGAGTCTTAGGCGTCGTGCTCTCCGGAGTGTTACAGTAAGACCCGTCCAAGCAGTAGCCTGCAGTCATTGAGTAAAATAAACATCTGAGAATGACTAAAAACAAATAAGGAGACTTATCGGACTACAGTTACTCACAGGCAGCTAGTGGCAATTCACGGAGAATAAAACAAATATTTTTTAAGTAACATGTTTACTGGTCGCCCATGAAAAGGCTGTCCTAAAAAACTGCAAGCGATTCTTAAGTAATATGTAGCAAACTTGTTATATTGTTCGTTATTCGTCCCTTCATTAAAATATGCATGGGTAGAATTTGGGTTCTGTACGAATGGTATTACTCAAAGTTTAACATATACAAATATATTATTTCATAAACATAAATATTTCCCTTAAAGTAGGTAAGGGTAATGGAAAAGCAAAACGAGAGAGTGTTAAGAAAGTGAAAGACCTCATTGTTTAAATTGGTGAAAACCAGTAGCAGATAAGGGCCAAATGTCTCCATGGAAACCCGAACCACCTGGAGCCAGAGCCCAATTTTGGAAACCGCAAAGTCAACACTAACGTGTGCTACGGTAGGGAGTGTATAGGGGGAAAAGCCCCTGATTATGCAAGCCATAATCAAACGGCAAAAAAAACATCAACTAAAAGGTACTGTGGCTACTACGCTGCATCACAGTTAATTTCCATCAGGCCAGGTAAGCTATCAGTCAAGGCCACTGCCTGCCCCCGGTGACACATTTACACTGTGCCTATAATGGGGGAGACTGTCACTAGTCCAGAAACCATATCCTTTTATTTTTACAGAGTGAATGATGCAACGGTTACGTATTCCTTAGACACGTCTAAATCACCAACATCCCAGTGAGTGGAGACATTAAACTAATATCTTTCCTAATAGCCACTAGCATGTCTGAGGAATAGGAAATTAGTAGACCTATTGTATTTCTACTGGAGAATACAGTAAAACTGCTGTTGTTAACAGGGGATTATGGTTTGGTATTTTTTTGGCTCTGAATTTCAGTGGTCAGAGATAAACATGGTCATCTTGGTTAGATTCCCCAAAAGGTCTTTAGATAATAATTTAAATGGTTTTACTTTAAAAAGTAAGGGTAAAAAACTATTTTATTCAACTCTTAGTCTAGTTTTGTTCTAACTTGTTTTACTGCTGTACTATAATCATCTTTGTATTTATGACATCTCCGGTTCTTTTTCCTTTTTAACTTGATTCTTCTGAATTGTCGGCGCCAAAATCTCAAGCATTCTGTTGCACCTGCCACAAAATATTCAAATTCGGATTACGTGACAGATTACAAACTCAGATTTAATTAATAAACGAACATGGATAAATCTAGCAGCTGCCCTGTCAAATCATACGATGTCCGTATACTGTAACACAGTCCAATGGTGTCATGGCCTGTGTGGATGCATGGGTTTGCGGCTGCTACAGTGTTATTCTTTTCAGCCCCTGATTGCGATAGGCAGTCAGGCAGAGTCAGCGGCAGGGTTGACATTGCTCAGGCCGCACTCGGTGGCCAAATTACACCCAGCGACGACTGAACGAGCCACAGGTCTGAAGTAGAGCAGTTAGGCTCCAATTAACGCAGACCAAAGTGATTTCCTCGGTCGGATCACCGTGTGTCGTATGCAATGGTAATTACAAACTAACAAATTCAACACACGCCTTCAGTTGAAAATGGCTTTTCCGGTCATGCTTGCTGGTCGGTCTGCCCGTTGGCTGCTGGGGCTGTCAGGACAAATTGGGTGGCATGGAGAACATCAGCACGAATTGAGGTGAGGCGTACATACGTATAAACTGTGTACTGAGGTGCTGGAGGAAGTGAAGGGAAAAAGATAACCCCTTGTAGAGAAAGAAGGAAGGGAATACAGAAGTCATTGGCAAACGTGTTAGTGAATATGAACATTTGGGTTGTGTTGCCATACTGGATAGACATGATCTACTATACATTGGGCTGTATACTATACACTGCATGAACAGCACTGAAATACCTTACATTTTGATGGGACAACTATACTACTTATTCAAAATCGCCTTAGCTTTATTTACTATATGCATTTCCACATACATGTACTTGCTGGCCGTATAGTGTCCATAATAAAGTCACCTGTTTTTCAAGGAGACGATGACTGCTTTAATATCACGCATCATAGGGGTTATTATGCTAGTGGTAATGAACACATTGTGAAGGATTCTATTTTTGCTGCTCTTGCAGTCATGGCTTGTGTAAAAGCTAGATTCCAGCCAACATTCTGGTTCTGAATGCCACAGAGAGACATGGCAATGTCATTATCCTGCAGGACACACGAGAAGAATGGAACAAGTGGGGAAACATCTTTTCTTGATACTGAAAGATTAACAAGTGTTATTAAACTGTAGCCAACTGCACAGTAGCTAAATGAAAATACTGAATAAACCGGTGTGTCCTATGTAAATGCTATAATATTTGTCTTGTATGGATACGAACCATTATGAAAATGAAAATACTTATGTTATTCATACTGTGTTGAAATCTAAATCAAGTACCACTGACTGACTCTGCCAGTGTGCTAAAACATTAACATCACCCATAACTGAAGGAAACATGCTCCTGATATTACAAGGCAAACAAGGATTTGGCAAACAAGGATTTCGCTTCCCTACTAAGTTGCATGTGGAAGATTTGTTCTATATGTCAGTCAGCTAGTTCAAGCATCTTTGTGTAGATCAGTAGGCCTAAGCCTGTTAGCATTTTACTTCATCATATCTATTAACATTGGTCCAGATCAGCATAAATGTTAGCATTCAGGTAGTTCCTCTGGGTAGATTAACATGTCTGTTAGCGTTTAACAATCTTTCTATGGGCAGATCGGCATACCTGTTAGCAGTGTGCTAAATCAACATGCCTGTAAGCATTGAACTAGCGTCCTCTGGGAAGATACTTACATGTTAGCATTAGGCTAGCTTCCTTTTGTGTCACTGGGTCAGCATCGAGAACATGACATATGGGTCTCAGTTCTGCACCACGCTATGAACAAAGCAGCAATTATTACTTGTCTCAGTTGACTGTGAAGGAGTTTTTTCATATTATTACATCAGTCCAGTGAAATATCCTTATTTTACATTGGTCGGTCGCCACTGGTGTAGTGTATCTGTCCAAAAATAATTTGTCTGAGTCTGTTGGAGTGTCTGGCTCTGACACAGTGATTATAGGTGGTACTCTGGGTGAGGAAAGTTGTGGTTTCATGCCGAATATCTGAGAAATCCATTGTGAGTTTCACCTTCTGGAGAGCTAGGCCTTGATTGAATTATTTACCGTGGGGAGGAAGTCGGTGAGTTAGTCCCAGGGCCGTAAAAAAGAGCTATATGTCAGCCGTGCTAGAATACGAAGAGGCCTAAGTGTCAGAAAGTGTGGCATGCGTTTTCTATGGTCACACATTTATAGCTATGGATACGATGTCTAAACGTGTTGATACATTTTTTCAACATGCCTCAGATTCAGAGCTCGTCTGAATAGTGACAATACATAAATTAAGAGAGTGCCACTTTCTTGATGGATTGGAGTGAGGTTTGGATGTTGGGGAGAGGATGAGAAGGTGCTGGGTGATGGACAACTCACCCCCGTCAAGCGCTCTACTTTAACCCCAGTAGACCTTGAGGAGTAAGGGGGGAAAGAAAACCGCAACCTTCCCTTGAAACCCTCCAATGGATCCTTTGTGTAGGCTTATAGGGGAGCACTTACCTCATTCATACAATGTACTCATTTGACCCACAATGCCGTGTTCTAGTTCGGAGGAGATTTGGTAGAGGTATGGCTCTGTCTGAAACAGTTACCGTATATACAGCTCTGGAAAAAATTAAGAGAACACTCCTAATTTTTCTTAAATCAGCATCTCTACATTTACGGCAGCCATTCCATTCCAGTGTCTGCTATTTTCCAACACAGGCACAACTCATTATACTTAATCAGGTACTGATTAGGTGATTACCTGAACCAAATCTTATTTAACGAGGAAAGTATAAAAACCACTGCTGTGGTCATTTCCATCCTCTTGCAATAAGACCAGCTGGATGGCAAAAACAGTGCTAGTAGCACCTCAAAGATATTTGAATAAAAAATGACAAAATAAATACTTTGAGTGATTAAAAGTAGGGTTCAGTTCTGGCTTTATTGGCAGAAGGATTCAGTGAGCGTCAGGTTGCTTCCATCCTGAAAATTTCAAAGACTATGAACAAGGTCAAGCAACAAACATTTGGGACAACAAAGCTACAGATCGGCAGAGGGTGAAAACGACTCTCCACTCACCGAGATGACCGTCAAATCAATCTAATGTCAATCAACAACCGTAGGATGACATGAAGTGACCTACAAAAAGAATGGCAAACAGTAGCTGGGGTCGTGCAAAGCTAAAGAAGCCACAGTATCTCGCACCCACTTTGAAATTTGGTGGAGTATTGGCAGTGCTCTGGGGATGCTTCAGCAAGGCCTGAATCAGGCAGATTTGTCTTTGTGAAGGACGCATGAATAAAGTCACATTTCACACAAGGTTAGGTTCTGAAAGTTAAAACATTAGTATTTTGTTGTTGAAAAATGTATATTAATTTGTTTTCTTTGCATTTCTTTTTGGTTATTTGGACCAGTTATTTTCTACAAGTAAATACTCTAAATAACAATATTTGTATTTAGAATTTGGGAGTTATGTTGTCAGTAGTTTATAGAATAAAACAACAATTTTCATTTTTCTCAAACACATACCTATGAATAGTAAAACCAGCGAAACTGACAATTTTGTAGTGGTCTCTTAAATTTTCCGGAGCTGCGTTTTTCTTTGACTCCACAGTGTTACAGATCATCACCTGGACACCTGTCACAAAAAATGTCTGCCCACAATAGCTTCAGGGAGCCACATCAAAAAGGTTTCTTCTGGTTCTCCGGTTCTCTAACATTATAGCCGAGCCATTGACATGTTGCTTGAGACCTGGGCGAATCTATACTGTCACGTAACATTCTTTGTCATTTGGTCGAGGAGACACTGGCGTACGTACGTGTGGTGTCCGTATTTTCAGGAGAAAGCCGGAAGCATGATGCGTGTGTTCGGATTGTCATGATGTGGTTCACACCAGCTCACTGCACACCTACTAAAGGGCATCGGCCACCCAATAAATTGTGCTGGAAGGAAAACACAAAACATGATATATTGCCGCCTTACGAACTTGAGTCGCGGTGGTGGAGCGGGTGCGTGTTTATGGTTGGGAGTAGAGGGACTGGGTTGTATGCGTGTGCTCGACTGCGTCTGTGTGTGTTTGTGTGTGTGTTTTTTCAGGGGTGCAGTTTGGAGAGAACCAGGCTACAACACCACTCATGCGGTGGGCTGGACACTGGGCCTATAGTCAGAAGGGGTTAATTGTAGGCGTTTAAGGAGCATGTCGTTAAAGTGTTAAAGGCAGGGCTGGAAGGTGGAAAGACTTTCTATTTATACATGGTCAGAGGTAATGAGGTGAAATTATTCTGTCTGACAGCGATGGGATCTGACCACAGTGGTAGAAGGAGACGCTACTGGCCTGAACCAGGCTCCAGGGATTGTTTTCAATCCAAATAAGAGAAGCCGAAACATAACCAGACTAATTAATTTCCATTTACATACACCCTGCCTTGGGTTACAACCCAACTGGCATCCTATTCACTATCTAGTACTTTAGGGTAGACCAGGACTCTTATGACCGGTGAAACGCTGTGCACGGTTTAGGGAATATGACTGCATTTGGGACGTACTATAATTTCCATTCAGTCCCATTCATTCGGCGAGTCATTTGTCAGCGTCGCCCGGGCGATTGATTGACTAATTATTAATGAATCCCAAGGTGCTCAATTAAATGGAAATGAACCTGGTCAGATGAGGGCTAGTGTTAAGCTGCCTTACATTGTTTTCCAGAAGTTACACATCTGTCATGCTTCTGAACACACACACTTACACACACACATACACAGGAACAGCAGACACAGACACACACACACACAGCGTAGATGAACATTTCTTAGGGTTCTATTGTACTGATTCCAATGTACATATTGGCATAATCTTGTCTCTTATCAGTATTCATTGCTTTTGCAAAGATAAAACCTGTGTGATTTAAGGATGAATAATACATTCAGCTCTGGAAAAAGACCACTAAAAAGTCAAAAAGGAAAGTTTTGAGTGAGAAACAGAACCGTTCAATTTGTAGTGGTCTCTTAATTTTAATCCTTCTGCCCCTCACTCAAAACCATCCTTTCCAACTTTTTTAGAAAGGATTTAATTTTTTTTCCGGAACTGTATGTCTTGGCCACTGCGCAAAGATGACAAGATGAACTCTAAAACACAGTAGGTTAGAATTAAAATGCTGTTTACTGTCAGGTATTATTATGAGATATAAGGGTTAAATATGTTTTTAGTTATAGTAAGGGTTCCTTTTTGGGAAAGGCTTTAACCCCCAAATAAACAGAAAACAATCTTAATCTCCACACGGATTTGAACTTGGAACTTTTAGAGTCAAAGCCTCCTCATGCACTTTTGAAGCTTTCCGTGTATTTAATAAATTGAACTGCACTCACCATTGGCCTTGGGTTTCAGGTTTTACGTAATGAATATATGTTATCCAGTTATTTAGACACTGATCTGAACATTTACACTGAAATAATAACAGAACATTTATGCGGAAACAAAATCACAAGCTGTACATTCTGATATTATACAGAGGTGGTGGTTGTCTTTGCAATGCTACTAGACTAACCTTGAGCATCTTTCTCTGGTCAAACACTCTGCCTGATCAGTTTCCACTAGAGGGAGCTAAACTCCTTAGGGATCAGATATTATTACATGGCATTTTAAGATCAGATAAGAAACGTTCTATCAACTGGATATCAAATCACACTCATCAATCAGTACAACAATCCTTTCATGAGTTCACACCAACCCATTTCCCTAATAAATTCCTGTTCATAACGTTGGGATAGAAAATGGACAAAGCATCTTTCAACAGAAAAAAGCAACGTTTCACTCTTCATTGGATGTTAAAACATACTCTTCTTTATTTAACACTAAAGCATTGACTTCCACTCTAATAATTCCCATTGCATTCCCATTACATACCCATATCTGTGTAATAGGCTTCAAAGAAGATGTCAGAGTTTTGATGAATGCAAATAATATTCTTTCAAACTATGATGTACTTTCTAAATAAGCACCCATTGGGAGGACATTAATATGCCCGGGAGGAAATTAATATACTCAGCAAGAAAACAGAATTTGTAATGTACGTCTGGATTTATAAAATACTTCTCTCTAAGTAAATGATCACCATGGCTGATTTCTCTCTGTGTTGAAATGCTCATACAATTTGATCATACGTCCTGATCCTTTCTGTGAATATGCATGAATGAACAGTTTTGGCTATAATGGATTAATCGTTTAAGTAGATTTTTGCCACGGTCGGTGGCTGGGTGGGTGTGTGGCTGGGTGGGTGTGTGGCTGGGTGGGTGTGTCGCTGGGTGGGTGTGTTGCTGGGTGGGTTGGGGGCTAAGTGGGTCAGTGGCTGGGTCGGACGGTGGCTTGCTGGGTGGGTGGGTCGGTGGCTGGGTGGATTGTTGGGACTGTGTCGTTCATTACAGTCCCATGCAGCTCAATTCCAAAAAAGAATGATGAAAACATGCCAGAAATATCAAGCAATATTAATATGCTTACAAAATACGCATAAATATATAAACACCAAGGGAAGCCTGATGTCCATCCTTGTTAGCCAAACTTATTAACTTAATTCTGACTGTATTCTGAGAATATCTGAAAGCAGAGAAACAGCAAAAAGAGGAGAGGATGAGGAGGAGAGGAAAGTACTCTCAGGCAGTGATTAATCGATGGGCACAGCAATGAATCGTCTGTCATTCAGAGTACCCTTTTCCCCTTGCTCTCAAGTTACACAGGCCGAAACACCGCTCGCTTGTTCACCCGGGCGAGGGCCATGCTTTCCCTCTTCCTGTCTGCTGAGCTGCTAGGACGAGGGGCCAGGGCAACTGTGGCACACCACCACACAGCGCTCTGACCGTGGCAACCGCTCCGAATTTCCATCAGTCTCTCGTAAGAGCCAAGCCTGTAAAGGTGAGTTGGTTGATCACCACGCTCTCCGACCGCTCTCGAGGCCATCATAAACAAGCGAGAGGCCATCTTGATACTTGGTTGATTCCATCGTAGGTAGACAGTGCACACTTATGTATTCAAGTCAGGTTTTAGCGAAATTATGGAGGACCTCGGATGGCAAAGGGAGACGTGTTCGGGAAAAACAAACTAATCTCTATCAAATAAGACGGTGCTTTGGCTTTGGCAAATGCACTCTTTGCTCAAAGCTCAAGGAGCTTGCGTGTGATATAGTGGCTGCCACTCTCACACTGTACCAGGCGGGAATAAATATAAGTAATCAGTGACAGTTGACATTCCAGCACTTGGCTCACATGCTGCCGATAGTTAAACCATCACCGGTTCAATATGTATTTCATTACGTGCGTTTATGATTTAAGCATCGGAGAGATCACTAAAGGCGAAAACCCACACAAAACGGCGATTCACTGCCTTTGTGTAAATATTCCTCTTGGCTCCCCGTCGCCTCCCATCGTCTACCCCGAATGACTTTTCCAGAGTCGGAGGGTGACCTGCTTGCCGTGGTCGTGCGGTGCCGGTTGAGGAAGACTGGGCCTTCCTCGCTTCATTCATTCAATTCAGTCTTGCAGAAAAACAACCACTTCTCCCATAAAGCGCCCTTGTCCATAGAGGCTAGCCTAGTACTCTAACAGCGCTATGACATTGCATGCTGTCTGCTAGGCTGCGGCGTCGTGACAACAGCTTGTGGAGTGTTCGGTGCATATGTCGTCCTGTATCCTCTAGGTTGTTGGTCACTTCAGCAACAAGCCACTATCTGGTTTTAGACTCACTTGGAATGAATGCTCTCTTTGGATGCTTGATTGTGACATTGACCTCAAACTTCTACATTCCTACTTACCTTAATACATTTCAATGGGATTATACGTCTGTATTTCAGTTAATGGGCAATATGCAACATATTTGTTTTAATCTCTGATTAACACTTGTTACGCATTGTTTGACAATGTTTATTTCATGGTTGAGAAGTTTAACCCGCAAAAACGCATGAAAGATCTGTGTGTTAATGAATGTGTCACCAAAATGTGTTCAGGCAGACAATACTAATTTAATCATCTTTGCTAATCCTTCTCACCACTTTGCTTTTTGACTGCTGCCAACAGATGCACAAGTCAGTGCAGGAAGAGGAAGCAGACCTATTCAGCCATTGTGTGGACCTCAAAAACAAACACCTGATCTGCTTGACGATGTATTATCTATCAATGGAATGACTGTCTTGTGGTTTCAGTCTGGTTTGCATCGTAATGTTTTATGAACACTACTCACCTGTACAGGGTTCATAAGACAGCCTCAACACCCCTGAGAGTGGAATTGTCCTAATCGACATTCCAACACCGGCAGTGTCTTCTTAATGATATGGATTGCATGTAATGCAGATAAGATGTACTTTAAAATCACTTGATTGTGTATGAATGCATACGCATGTATACTTATAAGTGGTTATACTGTATAAATAGTAAAAAGGCTGTACATACAGTATGAAAAGCTATATATCTAGTTAATTACATCATTTATGTTTTTTACCCATCTCCGTGTCAGTCTGTTGCACTTGTAATTATACAATTATTAAGTTAGTGCTAATTATAGAATAAGGCCAAAATATACAACTGTTTTAATTACCATTCATTATCCTCTACATTATCCTCTACTGTTCATTATAATCTGCAGTATCCTCTACAGTTACGTTGGTAGAGCCTGACACTTGCAATACTATGGTTATGAGTGTGATTCTCATGGGGGACCAGTATGAATATTTTAAGCACATTCTAGTGTAAGTTGCTGTGTTTACCAAGATGGTATTGGTACTCTTATTTATACAGAACTGTGAATAATGAGGCCTCAATGAAGTAGGCTAACTCTGAGGTGATGAAAACATTGTAGACTATTCTGTTTAAACAACTAGAGGTCATGCATGCATTATAAAACAGAAACAATAGCCAGAGCTTACCCATCAAGATAATCAGTGATTTGCATCAACTGGGCATAATTATAGGCAAAGTATGATATAGTATTGCAATTTGGCCTTGAAGTGGCAAAAAATGAAAATGTATCGTAAGATATATTTAGAGAGATCACACTTATTTTCCTATGAGAAGAATTGCATATATTCTCAGCAGAATAAGTTTCAGTTGTGAGTTTTTTTAAGCTACTTCCCACCTTCATGGCAATGTTTATCAATCATAAACACCCCATTCCTTGTAATGAGTAGCAAATGATCGCCAAACCAGGCCAAATGCTGTTTGCCATAGTCCATTGCCAATCGTGTCATTAAGCAAAATGTTATGTAAATAATATAAAAGTGCAAAAAAATATGTAACATCCACTAAGACTTTCATTAGGTAATTCTTTGAGTTTAATTTATTGATGTGCACTAGTCAAACGTTTTGACACACTACCCATCCCCTGCTTTTTCTATACTCTGTGCTGACATGAAACTGAGATGGAAAAATCAGGGGGAAGGTTAATTAAAGTTTTAGTAAAAGTATATATTTTAAAGTGTCAAGAAGAAATATGAAATGTGAAAAAACCTGGACAAATTGAAGATAAGAAAGGCATCAAAAGAACAGAAAAGCTGTGTCCATCTGATGAACAGTAGGCCTACTTAAAGATCTCTATCTTGAGGGACAGAGGGGCAAAGTACACACTTTGACTGTGAGATGTCTTCTAAGAAATGTCAGTATTTGTCTTGTTGGCAAAAACCTTATCAATCAGCCTGAGAATAACCCTAAAAACTCTTCAAAATCAACTTGAATCAGAGGTCTGCATGAGGAAAACACAGTAGAACAAAAACCATCCACAATCAAAGAAATAAAAAATCTAATTTCAAAGAAATAACTATGTAACACTAAATTAAGGAACACACTGTAATCAGTGACAACTAGATGTATATTGCTGTCATTTACAGTATAGATATTTAGCGTTTATCTAAAATAACTTTCAGGAGCATTTAGGGTTAAGTGCTTTTTCTGAGAGCAGCTTGTCGCCATTCAATTTCAAACCAGAGATATTTCAGTTACAAGTTCAATTCTCTAACATTTTTATTGGGCTGAAATTACTTCGTTATAAATGTTTATTGTCTTACATGATGTAACTTAATAAATAAAACCTGTAAATGGCACTGTTAGTGCATGGTAGTGTGTACTGTGATGTATAGCCCTACAATGTTCATAACCAACCAACTTTCCCTTTCAAACCCAAACAAGTATTCGCAAGAACACATTGTTATGAGAGCCCTGAAGGATATCACTCAGTAAAATACACTTAGGCCTGGATTCAGTATGAAGTGGGTTATTGGCATTGCAGCATTATCCGTGCACCATTAATGGGCAACTAGTTTGCTTCTTATTTTCATAATACTGGATTGATATTTTTCTCATCAGCAAAGTTGTTTAGCAGACTTGAAAGTCTGAATACTGTTAATGTGTGAAGGAGGGAGAAGAAGAGAGAGAGAAAATGATCCGTGCCGTTCTCGCTGTGCACTGTGATAGGGACAAATGGAAGCGTTTACATTTTATTGCCGCCTTTTCACGTGTGTTTTCTCACAGATGAGCAATTTCGCCGTGAACAAATAAATCTGACCAATTGCTGATAATTGAGAAAGATGTCAGCCATACTGGCCCAGTTCAGAGGTCAGAGGCCCTGGCTGATTGCCAGCTGTGACGAGGTCACTACGAATTTGTCATTAATACCTATGGACTGTCAGGCGCAATGACTTTCAGGATTAGAATTCTCAACAGCTAAAACAACTGCTAAGCCTCTGGCTTTATAACGATGATCAGTCCAACTGCAGGAGGCTAAGAATGTCTTCCAGGGCTATCGGAACACACCACTGACACAGCGACCCCTTGACCCTCATTCCGAAGCACTTCAACACGAACACGCAGCAACTCCTTAGCAACTGCAGCGCATTGGTTCTTGGGAAGTAGCGTTGAGGTTGAACCTTTGATCCCCATACCTCCTCAAAACACAATTCTGACACAGCGGAAACCCCGAGAGCCTAGCTAGCCGCTTGCGGAGACAAAACTCATCAACCTGTCCCTTGATTGGGCCACGCTTCCGCAACGCCACTCCCAGTAGGGCCTTTATATGAGTGCGGTTGCACGGCCCCTTGCTTTTTGTTTGGGAGACCCCACGTTGGCCCTTTGATTGGATTCACAGGTTGGCCATGGCTGCATTGGCAGCTGCTAGAGAGATCATTCCCTCCCTCCGGTTTGCATGGCACACGCTGAGAGACAGTGCACCAGGGGAAAGAAAGAAAGCTCCCAGATAATTTTCCATAAATATGAGCTATAGGCCTCTTTTCCACTTTGGTGAGTGTCCCAGAGGGAAATCTCTAGGCTGGAATGCATACACCAGGAGGATATCCACAGACTAATAATTTACCCGCAAATATGCTTCTGGATTTAAAGATACCCTGCTTATTGGCGTTTAGTGGCTGAGACCAAAGAGGTGAGGTCAAGATTACTCCTCGAAGAGACATGATCCTCTACTGAACCGTGAACCATCAAAGCTATGAGAAAACCTGTTAAAGAACCAGTGACACGTCTCTACAGTATGTCACATTTCTACAGTATGTCATTAGGGTTTGTTAGCTTGTATAATTCAGGATTGATACATCATACAACACCTTAGGACTGTAGGACTTAAAGGTGTTGAACATCAAGGATTTGTAACAAGATCGACAGAATGATCAGTGGTGTTGGAATTTTAATTAACCGCAATATTCACTTCTTACCTAACTATAAATTGTAAATTATCTCTGCGAGAGGTCATGTGGTTTCAGCTTGATGGAAACAAATATAATAAAAAGTCATACATGAACTACATCTTTCAAAATCCACAGAAGTTAAAGATGCCTTTATAAAAATGGATTGCCCGCTTAGGGACACACGAGACCATCAACTGGACTAAACGTTACATATAATAGCCATGAATCAATTCCCAAATGCTCAGAAACTCAGCAAGGCTTGCGTAGCATCACAATTGTAGTGTTTCCAGCATTCAAAGTAGTCTTTTTTATTTTCTTTAAACAGCAATAAAACAGATAATCTGAATCGCTGTGCCACGGTCCATTTGACTTCGGGGCCGTTCTCTCGCCATGTCATCTCTGGCGTCTTGGCAGAGAGATCCCAAAATCCCTTACCTGGCTTTAGGCACGATTAACTCTGTGAGGGAAAGGCCAGCACAAGTCACGAGCCCCACTCGTCCCAAAATCAAAAGAAGCCATTCTATGAAATCCGATGTTCTTGCCAATAGGAGACCATGGTAGTGACAGAGAAGGATGGTAATGACTTTGCTTCATTGAATGAACAGAGCAGCCATACGCCAACGAACCAAGCCTACCTCTGAGAGGGAAAAGTCTGGCAGAGAGAAAGGAGGAAATAGCATAAAAACAGTAACAAGGGCTCTTAAAGTCACTTAGCGTAGCCAATACGTAAATCGGACTAATTTTAGGATGTGATTTCAGGGCCGTGTTGGAAATGCAGGCACTGTTATAATTGTAGAGCAGATTCGTTTTTCCGATAATTGCTCTGTGAACAAATCTTGGCTCAGGCTGAAATGCTCTAAAATATTACTTTCAAATGGATAGTTTAAAACCCTCCACAGTTTGGAGGATAGTGTTTTAGTCTCCTTACGTGTAACTAAGGTGTCTAGCCTATCTTAGGAGTCTAGACTCCCTGTACTAGACGCCTGCATGTGGAAATGCTAACTAAACCTGTCCCACTTTGTCTACTTCTACACAGCCCAATTCTGACAATTACAGATCAAATCTTTACAAACAATACATTTATAGAGCTAACTGGATTGTTCTTTCATTTTTCGGTTTACGCTCGAAAAAGACTGTAAAGATAGTAGAAAATGTTTGTAAACATTACAATAAACAAAATGGCTCATGGTACCTTTGGGCCAGATGTGGGAGATATTCATTCAGAATATTGGAGAATTTGGCCCAAAATGTGAGGCCTCTTCTAAAAGTGTCAGCGCTTTCCTTAACACATCTATAGAATTACAGTCATAGGGAACAATGACAAATGGATAAACGAGATCACCGGTGCTTTTCTAGACGTCTGAAAAATATGCGTAACTGCACACTTCTGTACAATCCTTTAGTCCCCTCTCCAGCGCTACAGCTCGTAGCGCACAGTGCACGCACGTTACACTGTACTTCGCTCGGACAGTAAATCAATGTTCTCTGGGGAAACTATTTATAAAAGGCATGACATCTGGTTTCCTCTTTCTGATTGCTGATTACACCTCAGAGTTTTTGAATGCAGCGTCCGCAGGCACCCCCTGACAGTTGCAGGACAAGCTCAAGAAACGAAGGAGTTATAAATTAAAAGCATACATTATCCTCGGCCGCCATATTTGATCCACTAATCACCTTTGTCTTGTAGCGTGACACCGGAGGAGATCTCCCGTTCCTACGGATGATAAAAGAGACGAGAGGAGAGGAGAAAAGCCGCTAATGGTTTTACCAGCGTGCCGAATGCCTCCCCACTTATATTAAATCACTGGTTATATTTCTTACTGGGGCCCAGTGGCAGAACAGACAGTAGTCACAAAGCAGTTGACAAAACAAAACAAGGATCGTCTCCCAGCGAGGTGAAGGTCAACACTGACAGTGGGATCTGAATGGGACCTGTCACAGGGATGCTGTTGTGTATTCGGCTGGTGCGAGTTACATTGAGGGTTTAACAACACATCACATGCTAGGGTCACACATTATTCCCCTTTGTGCGATGTCTTCCTCTGGAAGTTGGCTTTAATGCATGACGCTGGGGAGGACAAATAACAAAAATCCCTGCGGCTGGTTTAAGAATTAGGATTTGCAAATGAGGTGTATCGATAACATCATAAATCAATGTGATATAATTTTAATGGGGCTGTTTCGTTTTTTTTCTTTCTTGGTCAAATTTGCTAAATGTGAATCCACATGCTCAAATTGCACTTTTCACTGAGCCAGTTAGTATGCTAATGTAAATGACTCAAAGAAGAATTGTGGTACAGAGTGATGGATGAAATCTAACTTTCACATTAATCCAAGTTTCCCAAACAACAGTGAGGCCTGGAAAAGTATGAATCCCTCTCTCTAACAGCTTCCTACTCTGATCAATGCTTCACCAAAGCCCGTTCCTTTTAACTGGATGTATAATTCAGAATAGAAGGGACACTGGTTCTATAATGGGTGTTCACATTGCCCATACAGTGATCAAACTGGATGTATAATTCCGAATAGGTTGCTGCCATTATGCACAGCTGTGTCTTTTTCGTAATACATTAACATGCATTTTTTCCCCACACGTTCACGTAACAAGCCGTGACGAGTCAAGCTGACAGAAGTGATTGGCCACACATGACTGCGTATACCCCTCACAGGTTCCTACAGAGCTCGGGCCTGGAACAATCATTGCCGCCAGCTCATGCTCGCGCAGCCTTTCTGATCTCAACCATTCGGCCGGCGCCGCCGTTTCATTCACACTCGACGTTCGCATCCTCAGTGTGACGTGTAAAAAAGAAAAAAAGAGAAAAGAGAAATTAACTAAATAAAAAAACAACGGAAAACCGTAAATGGCTTCTTTCATCCGTAATTGATAGGTGCTTGTTTTAGTTTAGTGGCCCTCGTGCCCTTCTTGTCGCTTTGTGTTAGGAATTCATAATGGTCAGCAACAGCAGAACGTGGAGGTGCAGGAAGGGGTGGAAACGAGTGTGTCATGGCCGGGGAGAGTGGCAGGCGTACAAGCCTGGGCTGTCAGGTTGACTAATAGCCCAGGGCAGCAGGTCTCACTGTGGGGTGTTAACAATCAGGCAGGGTGCAGGGCAGTCAGTCTGACAGGGCCCTAGGTAAGAGTTTTTCACCTGGCTTAACAAGTTGGCCTGCGGATTGGCCATCACTAGGCCATTGTGTTGCCAAGCTGCTGTTTGCATGTTTGTTATTTACACAGGCACAGAATATTATAAGCTTCTTTAAGCTTGTTCAATATGACCTCATAGCTTAGTAAAACGCAATTGGCTCGTTTGATACAAGATCATATTGGGTTCAACATTTTCCACAGGAGGGCTGTGAGTTGCTGTGCTGCTTTTGGTTTGTCTGTTTCGATCTAAGTTCTGATAGTAAAGTTGTTGTTGGAAATTGTGTGATTACAGAGTGATAAGATATTATTTGCTTACTTATTTGGATATATATAAAACATGTATCTGTGACGTGTTCATTTGGAAATGATCAGCTCTGTATTCTAGACTTTTCTGTGTAATGCAGCAGAACATTCTAAGTAGAGCAACCACTTGGTCTAAAGGCAACGTAAAACAACACACTGTTTGACTTCTATATTTTAAGAGGAGAAAGAACTCTGTTGGGATGCTAATTGCTACCACTCATGAATTAAATAATGAAGCTAATTTCAACCAAAGAAACAGAAGGTATATTGTCTATATAACCACTAAATCAAAACATGCTTGAGTCGTTTACTCTTATGGCTATGCGTTTAAAGGAATGAAACTGAGAATCTTTATTTGACAAGTCACCTCAGACCTCTATTCATCAACTCAACCTGACATTTACACAGTCACTCACCCTTAGGGAGGTAACATAGAAACCACCTTGTTTCATTCACTGTGTTGTAAGGGGTTTTTCTTTCTGTTGATGAAAATGCTTTTCAAGACAGCTGATTAAAGACGCATTCTGCGGTGTAAAACACGTGCAAATGACAAAAAAGTACGTAGCAAACAGTACATGAAATGGAAATCACAGTACATATTTAAATGGAAACTCCCATTGTATGTTACTCTTCAATAGCATTTAGACTTGCATGTTTTTGATATATCGCCTCATATAAAGAAAGTGAAATTAAGAAAAACACTTGAGTTACATTAG
The DNA here is from genome assembly GCA_016801105.1 of Esox niger. Classification (NCBI taxonomy): domain Eukaryota; kingdom Metazoa; phylum Chordata; class Actinopteri; order Esociformes; family Esocidae; genus Esox; species Esox niger. The sequence continues at coordinate 23,584 of JACXGJ010001104.1, read as the reverse complement.
GAAAAATGTTTTGCCAACTAAGATCATTACAGTCTAATATTAGGAGGGGGGGGAAACAGGATACCTAATTCGTAGTCCACCACCAGTACAGAACGACAGCTTTGCGAGATGAACTAATGAAAAATAAGTAGCTCGTCCCTCAGCCAGCTTCCTCTCAATGCAACCTACACCCCTTGCACTCTTCCCAGAACCTGTCTTGTCACCAAGCGCAAGATGGAGACGGTTGTATTGACAGAGAGAAATACCTGCAAGGCCCGATGTGCGTCACACGCTCCTAAAAATAAACCTTTTTCCGAAATAAAGAAAACACATTGAACCCATTATTTTGGTTCGGAGTTAGTCGTTTTTTTCTTGATAATGAGAGTGAAAAAAGGCATACAACATAAAAACAAGTAAAAGCGTCAAGGGCCACAGGCGTAGTGCTTGCAGGTATTTAGACTGGAGTGGACCTGGAGCGGGTTGCGGAGACACGGGCTAATGGGGCATATCAGTCTGCAGGCCTCGACGCTACAGCCCGCAGCCTGGCCTCGGGAGGGCAGTTTCCACACAGGTCTACCGATACAACGCTATGCAGAACATTAGATATTAGCTACAGTACAGGACAAGAAAGATCTGAACATGGCCACAGTGCAATGAAAATGACAAAGGACCTGTGGACTTCAAGCATACGTGGTTAGGAGATATATTCTACTCATCCAGAATCATATTAACTCCTAGATGCTGTTTTTACTGTTCTCTGTGGGCAGGTTGACAGAAGTTAGAGGTAGTTTCTCAAGGATTTAGGTTGTAGCTTTAGCACAGCATGGACAGCTAACACATGTTTTGATCTCTGTGTGCACTTTGAAGAAAGTTGTGGGTAGTTTTCATACAGGGTTAGTGCAATGACGAGATGATGAACTGTGTAGCTATTATGCCACACAAAACAACAAAAACAGCTATAGAAACAGTGTGTATGCTCTACCCATGTATTTAGATGATTACTTATACTGACCAAATCTTGATATATTAATTAAAAAAATAGTTGGAAATACTGATATAATAAAATAAAAAAAATATTACAACCTTACAACCTTACAAAAGATCCCCTTATGATCGAATATGCACATTTTTATCTTGTTCACAATGACAATGTAATACCTTCTGACATCATTAAAACAAGAAATCACATCATGCTCTCTCACCCCTCATGTCCAGACTTGTGCCGACTGCATGGTTTTCCTAGGCCCAACACAGGCTTGTCTTTTCCACTTGTGTCTGTTCATTGGCACATCGGTGTGAAATGGGACCACAGGTTCGTTAAACAGTGTTAACAGCCAATTAGACAGCATTTCCATGGCATTTTATTTTCCAGGTGTGTTCTGCGCTGTTTTATATGCTGTGTGTGTACCGGCAGTTAACAGTAATACAGAAAGTGTCAGGTCAATAAAAAGGGACCACCAGAATTCTCTGTCTGGAATATGACTGACTCCTTTTCATGGCAGAGATGCATTAGTTTATACCGTTTTTTTTACAGGTTTGTACTCTCTCAAAATTATTATGTGGCAAATCCACTGAATCCACTGTGTCGCAGGTTGATTCTCATGAAGCTGAAAAAGACCTTTCTTGGCTTTCGGTCTTTGATGTCATCTGTCTTTGAAAATGAGAGAGCGTTGTTGTGAATCATGCAGCTCTCCTCAGGGAATTTCTCTATGGGGGATGTGACTGCCTAAGTTCTTGGCGGAATCCTGTAAGGTCCAGGAACAGTCCGCCCGCTGAACGCACAGCGTGATTACATGTCTTTATTTAAGCCCATGTACTCAAACAAGTAATCAGGCCCACGGTTCCATGTTTCCCCTCAAATCACTCTGCTGAAAGGTCTGACGTGTATGTGTGTGTGTGTGTGTGTGTGTGCTTGTTTTGCAAAACATTTGACTACCAAGTCCTCAGAAATTGATTCTTCTTCACAAACAAAACTTATATTTGTAGGTACGTAAAATCATATGAAATGGGTGTTGTTCTCACATGCCTACCACAAACCAAAACGTGTTAGGGTTAAAGTTAAGGGGAGATTTCAGTGTAGCTCTATTTACCTGTATATTGTCTTTTAATATGGTATTAAGACGTCACCTGTTCTGTTTTATCCTCAAGCGATGCAGATACGACTGTTTCAGCATTTCACAGGAAGGAACAGTGAATCTTAATTTCCTGGTTGTAAGCAAACCATATCATCCAGAATTCATAGTGATGTCCAGCTCGACAGAATCATCAGAAGCAGCCTTTTCTCACAATCCCAAAAAGACTACATATAGCTAAGTTGAGGTCTGAATTTCCATAAGTGGAAACAATTTGGACTAGGAATCAAGGCTCCCAGTAGGATTAGTTTTAACAAAGTGAGAGAAAACAACTGAAATTGCTCAAAATCAGGTTGGGAGACTGAAAACGCCCCACGAATATAGTTAAAGGAAATTACTTGTTAGAACATGATAAGGGTGTGTGTGTGTAATTGTGTGTGTGTGGAAAGTACAACACACACACACACACAAAATAAATGCATTTCTTATTTCGCATTGATGACTGCAACACTAGTTCAAACAGATTATATTTTCAAGATTCTGGCATTAAACTTCATACAGCTCTGGAAAATATTAAGAGACCACTGCAACCTTTTCTTTCCTTTCCAAAAAAGTTGAAAAGGAAGTTTTTCCGGAGCTGTATCTACAATTTGTAGATTCTTAGTCCAACAGGATTGTCATCAAGTTGTTCAGTCTGACTGTAAGTAATTTTGGGACTGACAATCATAGTTATGGTGAAGCTATGGGCCCATGTCTTAATCCACTAACTTTAGCACATACCAGATTGTTTGTACATTAAGCTTTTCAAATCCCATACTTACTGGATTTTATTACTATAAATGTGTTATATTTATTGAAAATAAATATATTTGGTCTAGACAGGAATGACAAGAAAAGCAACAGCAGTAAGACATTATGTAACAGATGTGATCTTATAAGTTTATATAATCAAAATGGCACTGGAACCAATGAAACTACCAGTCCAGCACTAACCATTTAAAACTACTACCTTTACAGAAGATCTCTGTCCACACTGAAAGTGTTTTATCTTTTAAATGTTTTTTGTGTGACCTAATCAACAAAACACTGAATTTGTCAGTTTTTTTATGTGTTGTTTTGCTTTAATCCCATGTCATCGCAGTGAAAATTCCCACATTCTTTCTGTCTGGCTCCTGTCACACGCTCCGATGAGCTGATAATATTCAGGAACTTGGCATAGGCATGTGTTTTTACTCAGGCTGCTCAGTTAGGTGGCATGCAGAAGCCTCACTTCAGGATGCAGTGATATGTGTGGTCAAATATGACCTCATGCAATGATGCAATAACTGGCAGCAGTCAAAATGACGGAGTTCCAATAATGGGTGCACTTCTTCTAGCCCAGCATTGAAATGATTGCTCTATGAGTTTGCATTTTGGGAGCCATTCTACCCATTGGCCTTAAACACCATCACTCAAACAGATATGGCACATTATTTTACTGTTTTACTGAAACATAATAATAGCAAAGCTTGCACTGTCCAAAATCTGTGTATGTATATCCACACAGAAAATGAATGTAAGATATCCACACTGAAAATTAGAGGCAGATATCCACACTGAAATCTAGTTATTATAATTGCATTTTTTTTCTTTTTTGTGGTGCTCATCCACCCCCCTCCTCTCCCTCTGACACACAGGTATGACACCAGCTGGAAGTGAGTTCTCAATGGGCGTCGGTCTCCAGACATCCTAAAAGTGTTCTATTTTTAGACCCACTGAGGTATGATGTCACCTTTTGCTGCATATTACACGCCGTCAAACACCTCTGCGGCACGTACGTGTGAGATCAGGCCTGACTCATCTTAGCCATCAGGCTAACCAGTCATCTTAGCCATCAGGCTAACCAGTCATCTTAGCCATCAGGCACACCAGTCATCTTAGCCATCAAGCTCACCAGTCATCTTAGCCATCAGGCTAACCAGTCATCTTACCCATCAGGCTAACTAGTAATCTTAGCCATGAGGCTAACCAGCCATCTTAGCCATCAGGCTAGCCAGTCATCTTAGCCATCAGGGGCAAGAATGAACAAGTTGCAGTAAAGTGAACAGTGAGACAAGGACACATTTTGAGTTCAACACTGACATAATATTCCATGTTCGTACATTCTGTCAAGAATATTGCATAATACCAAACAACGATATTCCCTGTTAGTGTGATGGTTTGTTAGTTTTGTTAACATACTTTATGTTGTAGCCTCAGAATGGATGTTTAGAATTTCCAACCTGTTGGAAAGGTTTACTTCACTCACACTTCACCAAAGGTAAATGTTTCTCTACAAAACTGAAAAACTATGTTTACTCTTGTGAGGTGTGTAAAGTGTGTGCGAGGGCAAGTGTGTGTGTGACAGCATTTGTGTCTCTGTCTATGTACTACTGTATGTGCCCTTCTTTATCTGTGCTTTTGTGTATATATTAAAGTCCAACCACTTACTCGCTAATCTGTTTAACACCCGGCGCCTAGAGAAAGCCAATGATCGGGTCCCCGTCCCTCTACCTGTCTGGTTCGACCCCCTAAGACAAGCCCTCACGACCACCACCTCTGCGGTTGAGGCCAGGACCAAGCTTCCATTCAACCCCTCAACCCGACTGTTTATTTTCAGAGGCATTAGGTGAAACACTCGGTGGAGCTTATCTGATCCAAACAGTCACACGTCTCTGTTTTTTCAAACATAGACCTCCTCTCAGCCTTTGCCTGCCTTAGACCCATTTTCAGTAATTGTTTAGGTTTTTTTGGGGAGCTTGGTAGAATAACAGAACTTTGTACATTTAAGCCAAGTGGGAAGGGAATCTCTCAGTGTCAACAGGGGCAGATACAAGACACACTGGGCTTTTATCTGAGGGGCCTGTGTTATTCTACGTCTTTTAAAGGAGGGTAGGATCCCATGCTGGATCTGTAGGTACATACAGTCATGTGAAATGGGTGTTGTTCTCACATGCCTACCGCATTTTTGACACTTTCACTGCCAATATTAAATCTACCAGTGAGGTTCAGTTCCCATGCATTCCTTTTAGCGTGTGTCATTTAAGTATGATGTACAGTAGATAGCCCTGCTGTGGGGTGGAAATACCTTATAAGATTAAAGTTAGCAAAGAGAGAAATCCCCTATGCTCCAAAACCAGGCTTTATCCCATTAAGCCTCTAGCAACACAGTGGTAGTACATTTGACCCAGAACTGTAACACTATGGGCCCATGTTTAAATCAATGCACTACAAATGTATAGGGTTTTGTTTGGTATGTACTGTATACCTTTCTCATCAGGAAGTTTTATCTACAAACAGAAGAGGGCATCATTCAAATTGTTTTAAAGAAAAACATGAATGTGCTGGTGAGTGTTTGTTTTCCACCATTTTAAATGGCTCCCTATTCTGTGTAATTGTCCCATATTCTGTGTAAAACTTTTGATACATCAGTCTGACTCCATTAATTTCCACAGAACAATCCAGACCTGTGTTAGAAAATACCATTTGACAGTTGTCCGTTTGCATTAGCCTGCCAGTAGTGCCATTTGGATGTTTGCATATTTGTGATGGTTGTATTGTTTCCCATGCAGTAGGTGATTTCAGTCGAACGTCAACATATTTGAAGTTATATTTGAACACAGGTCTGAAGCCATAGGAGAGGTTTTGATATGTCAGAGGTAGGGGGGACAAAAGGATTGGCCAGTGTGGCTGTGCAATACAAAGAGCCAACATGGTGGCAGTGTTGCACTGTCTCTGGCACACAAGTGTCAGTGCCACTTTCAGACAATACCAGACGACACCAGATGTCAGGTATCACCAAAGCAAGGTCATAAAACATTTTTGAAAATATTAAGTAGTTGATTACTAAACACGTTGTACATGATTAGCAGTTGATATTAAACAGCTTTTTCTGAAATTGAATGTATATAAACCAGGTAATATTTGGGCTGTATTCATGAAGTATCTTAAAATTGAGGTGTTAATTCAATATCTGTTTATCCTATTTGATGACTCATAACAAATAACAAAAAAATCATCATTTTGTGAAGAAGTGCTCCAATATGCAAAGACCTGACTGGCAGGACTGACTCTTGCCACCCTTTGTGTCTTAAAAGACAACTGCAAGAAATGAATATCTGTATGTTCGCCCACAGGAAGTGTTTAGGGCCATGTGAGACTGTCAACAACGTCTATGTTGGCCGGTGGGGCGTGCAGGAGTGTTCAGACGAGCAATCAACACCGTCCAAACTGCCCAGCCTCCCTCCTTCCGTCGGCGGCTCTTCTACAGCCTGCCAAGAGCACCTTAAAATAAACACTCAGTTAATTGTGTGAGATTGGCATTGATCAGGACCACGTCAGAGCAGGTAACATGGGACTGGAAACTGCCTCCCTCCGTGTGTTGTCACAGGGCAGGCACATGGCAACCAAAAAGCCGGTGTTGTGTTCATTAGGCACCAAACAGAAGATAAACAATTCAAACAGCAAGCCACCGTATCGGCTGCGTAATAAGCATTTCGTTTTTTTAGCTGCGTGCCCTGGGTAACATGACTTGGCTATGGTCAGATAAAAGCCATTCCAGTAGAGGAAGCATCACAGCATGGTTGAATATAGCGTACAGCATGCCAGACGCAAATGTCAGACAATCTTAGCATTACGCGTGTTATCCCTGTATCTGGAGTGAGTGGTTCACAGAAAATGAAAAAATTTTAGATTTACTCTGAAAAAGGAGTTATTTTACAGCTGTGTTCAACTGTGGCAGTGCCAGACATGGATCCACTAAAGGGTCCCACAGGGCTTGTAACTTATTGTCAGGGATTGGATTTCGTCTAAAATTAGCCATCAGAGTAAATTTTATGAGCACGATTGAGGACTCAGAAAATGCCAGGAACTGCTTTCCTCCCCATAACATAGGGCAACACTGGGTTGGTGATATAGTGTAGCAATTTAATTTAACCCACATCACTTGTAAGACAAACCTGTAAAGCAGTACTAATGATAGCTTAGGTTTCCTGACTGTATCGAACAGTTCTTAGAGGGTTGGAAAAACAGTGAAATCCACGACTACAGTATGTATGGAAGGTGGCGAAACACAACTTTCTCCGTACTTGAATTGAATCATTAAACTCAGACGAAAGCACTAGCTCCGGGTTTTGAATTTATATTACCACTTTTAAAATGAAACTTTACAGTTTAGAGGGGACATTTGAGAATATGTTTAGGACTAGGCACAGTTTCCAATTGGCTATGGAGAGTTAATCCAACTCTGGTGACATTGAACATTCCCCCCTATATAATAAACACAAATAGGCTACACACTTTTCTAAAACAATACAAATAACTTCAGCAACAAATGTTCATACATTTGAATGTTAACTTCCATTGAACATTACCGCTTTACCACAGAATATTTTATTGGCACAGTTGATGCCATTCACTCTTCCTGTCCATTTAAACTCAAATCAGAGATGGCTGCAGACAAGGATCAATTATAAGGCTTTAAAACTACACTTTATTTGGGAGGATATAACAAGTATAACAAGGTAATAACTAGGTTATTTCCAGAAAACAACATAGAAACAAAAAGGAAACAACTGGGTCACATCAAGGTAACTACACATCAAGAGTAAACATGTTTCTTCGGAAAATAAGAGGTAACTGCTGGGAAAGTTGTGCAGAAAAAGTTTTGTAACTGAGATGGCAACACTAGGTAGGCATGCTAGTTACTCATGTATCATTTGTTTATGCTGAAATTATAAGGAAACTAAGGGAAAAAAACCTTACTTACCTGTAAGCTCCATATTACCTTGTGTCTCTGTAACAATCCCCTTTACTTCCCTGTTAGCTCCATATTACTTTGTGTCTCTGTAACAATCCCCTTCACTTACCTGTTTGCTCCATATTACCTTGTCTTACTGTAACAATCCCCTTTACTTACCTGTTAACTCCATATTACCTTGCCTCACTGTAACAATCGTCTTTACTTTGCTGTTAGCTCCATATTACCTTGTGTCTCTGTAACAATCCTCTTTAATTACCCGTAAGCTCTATATTACATTACGTAGTTGCAATGCAAATGGCTGTACTCCAAATTCTATGCAATTAACCAGTATTAGCTCTCTTCTTTCCACATAGTTTAAGCTTCAATTTCTCTGTAGTTGCAGTGTAATGGCCATGAATTTCCCTCAAACTAAAGCAAAGCTCCTCCAGTACCTTGCAATTTACCAGTTGTTTCTTTATAATTTCAACACTGTTTCCATATTACTTTCTGTGTACTTGCAGTGTAATGGCCAGACAAAAAATCTCCCCACCTATTACCTTTTATTTACCGGTTTACTTGTAATTTCAACACTGTTTTCATTTTACTTTCTGCATAGTTGCAGAGTAATGGCACTGTCCCTGGCCAGGCACTGTCCCTGCAAACCACAGCAAAGATCTTCGCTCCTACTTTTTTTCTGCATAGAATCCATACTATAAAACATACAGTCTGCAGTGAGGATTGCCGTAGCTGCATCTGGGTGCAACTGTTAGAATGTAAATTTCAAAATGTCATTTGTTGAAGAAAACCATGCATCTTTAATTTCAAAATGTAAGATGAACATGTGCTTTAAATGTATTTAATGCATTTTATAAATGAAACAAACCGCATACAAAGACAACAGCAACTAACTAACTTTCTGTAATGCCTTAACCTTAAAGAACATTTCAGTATTAACCACACCCATGTATAAACCGCCCGGAATTAACCTTTGCCCAAACTCCTCCCCGAAACGGTCCTTGTCCATACAAATTACTTGGTACTACTACGTTAGCTGGATAGCTACCTAGCTTTAATATTAGTTTGTTGTGCCAGAGTGCTTAACTTCAACAGGTGACATTCTGCTGAAGGTTGATTTTAACTAATAAAATAGTTCAATAAAAGCTATATAAACAGAAATTACCTTCCAGTGCAAAAGCATGACTAGTCCACAAGTCTGTGCTAGTTGGATTTGAGTTAATGGGTTCGCTTGACAGGCGTAGCAACAGTAACTTAGATAGGCGGGGCTTTTACGAAAGGTCAATGACTCGTACATGCATTGTACATTAATATTAAACATCCGTCATAAGGCGCTACCAAAATGTATTTGTTGGAGAAAAATTATGTTTTTGGAAACCTTGCAATGCCAAATATATTTCCTACGGGTGATTCTGAGACGTCTATGCCATGGAAACATTTTAGAAATGTAAACTAGAGATTAGCCACACCAATGTATTAACCTTGGAAATCTGTGTATGAGCTGTGTGTAAACAGGAAATTACTGTAGTTAATCTATTACTGTTGTCCCTGTGTTGTAGATGTGGGCAGGATAGACAATTGAGTAGTAGACTTTTGACCTGTGGTAAAGGAGCAGAAGAAGTAAAAGGGAAGTATAGCTTCATAGATAGCTCACATGAAGCAGGTGAGTCAATGTGGCTAGGATGAAGAGAAAAAAACAACACCACACTCCCATGTGTGCAACAGATGCCACGAACGCCCAAAGCTCAAAGCGACGCAAAGCAACAGGCAAACAGATCTGTCTGCACTACGAAACCGTCCCCCCGACCCAAATCTGCCCACTGTGACGAAATCTGCAGCTCTTACCGTTGATGCAATCTCCATGAAAATGCCCGAGCCAGATTTGTCGTCTGTTCATTGGCTGTGGGATTATTTCCTGGCCTTGCTGTTGCCAGTAGTAGGATATTGACAAAACTAAGACAGTTAAACCTGTTTGGCAGAGCTATCACACACTTACAAGGTTGTTTAAGAGCGTAGAGTACAGTACATCAATCCTATTATTCATATACAAACCTAAACCATTTGAATATCCCAATGCACATCTGAATACTGTTGTGTGACTTGGTAAAGTATTTTACTGCTGCATCTTTCTACTGACTTTGTGTTTCCATGGATACCAACACAAACATTGTATCTTGTATTACGTCCACTTTTGCTGAGCTGTTTTAGAATGAACAGAAGCAGCAGTGTTCTTGCTCTTAACATGCAAACTTACCTGAACACAAATGACCTTTTCATTAAGATGTGGAGGACATGACTTAGTAAAAACCCTGTTCACTCATCTCTATTCAAACAGAGGTGTTGTTTCTGAGGAGAAAATTACACCTCCCTCCCTCCTTTTTCCTGTTGAATATAAAAACAGTGCAAATGGTTCTATTACAGCCGTTAGGATGAGTCCCAATTGACCCACCGTCCCCTACAGGGTATGATGTTTTTGACGAAGGCCCTGAAAACAGAGCACTATGTAGGGAGTAGTCCAGAACATGTGGCTAGCAATTATTAAAGATTATTGGGGTGGTTTGCACCCCCTTTTCCTATTTTGGCAAAGACGTGTGCCTGACACCCCTGACCCCCACCCCCAATCCCAACCCACCCCTCTATCTGAACAACGGCGGCCGCTTGTAAAATAATAGACGATCGGCCAGTAATAATTTGCAGTCCAAACAGTCCTGGCGCTCTTTAACACTGACTGGAGGCCTTGTGTTGCTGCTTGGTAAGTCTTTCTGTCTGTGGTTCTGGAACACTGGCAGTTCTCCCTTTCTCTCTGTGTCTCTCTCTGTCACTGTCTCTGTTTCTGTCTGTCACTGTCTGTCTCCGTGTGTGTCTCTGTCACTGTCTCTCTCTGTCTGTCTCTTTCCGTCATTGACTCTGTCTGTCTCTCTCTGTTACTGTCTGTCTCTTTGTGTCTCTGTCATTGTCTCTGTATGTTTTTCTCTTATTGCAAATAGAGGTGCAGTACTAAACACAAGTTTAGCCACACTAAGCCATTAACTTAAAATCTTTTGACTGGTACTGCACATACATATATATATACATATACATACATACACATATAAATATATATATTCTCTCTCTCTGCTTATTTTGGTTCAGTTTCTCCAGTGCCAGTATGGATCCCGGTGTTCCTGAGCTTGGCAAGGGAGCATACGGCATGGGGCAGTCTATGGTCCGGTCATTCTTTCTCACACCAGCGATTTTGGCCGCTGCCTCGACCAATTACATTCCGTCTCTCTTTCTCGCTCCTCTTCGACCAATCGTTACAAGCTCCAAAGGAATGGACCACACACACTACTAATCTCTCCTTGAGCTGCTTGGCACCCCTACGGAGGCATTCACAGGGCCACACTAGAACAGATACACTCACAACCACGTCCACACACACATGGGATATCAGCTCAGATGGTCAGATAGCACACCTTTATTGGGTAGTTTTAAACCCAGGTGGAAAAGAGGAAATTGAGTCGGACACTTTATCATTTGGGGAGGAAGTTGAAATGGAGCCGTGGTGGGGAGTGGGTAAAATCACTAGGGAAAGCAAAGACATCCTTTGTTGCGATAATTGTGTTGTTTGCTCTAGTGTATAATCTGTTATTCATAGCTGACGCCACCACAGGAGACAAGACGAAAAAGAATTGACCACAAGATTGTGTCATCAAATCTGTCCGTAGAAGTTAAGGAAACAGTTACTTCAAATATTACTGGAATTCTAGGTTTAAGAGAAATGCTGTTTTTCTTGTTCATCAGATTGATGTTACACTCAAATGTGAAAGCAATGTAACATTTAGTTGAGGTGAAATTGTTCCAAGAACAAAATCTACAATAGATAAATACTGTTAGGTGCGGAAATAATTGAACACCGACAGAGGTTTTGTTATTTTGGCTGTTTACCAAAGTATATTCAAGTTTCAGTTAAATAATGAATATAGGCTTAACGTGCAGTCTCTCAGTTTTAATTTGAGGGTATTCAAATTGGAGGAAGGATTTTGGAATTACAGCTCTTTTATATGTAGCCCCCTCATTTACTAGGGACCAAACGTAGTTGGACAATTGATACAAAATCTGTTTCATGGACAGGTATGGGCTATTCCCTTGTTATTTCTTCATCACTTAAGCTGGTAGAAGGTCTGGAGTTGATTCCAGGTGTGGCATTTGCATTTGTTGCTTTGAACCCACAACATGTGGTCAAAGGAGCTCTCAATGCAAGTGAAACAGGCCATCCTCAGCCCACCAAAAGAAATCCATAAGAGAGATAACAGGAACATTAGGAGTGGCCAAACCAACAAAAAGAACACACTAGTGAGCTCTTCAACCCAAAACGGTCCAGACATCCGCGTAGACAACAGTCCTGGTCTTCTCCTTCAAAACATCCAGCCAAGTAAAGAACACTATCCAGAAGGTTGGCATATCATTATCCAAGTCTACCATAAAGAGAACACTTCACAAGAGCAAACAGGGGCTTCACCCCAAGGTGGAAGCCATTCATAGGCCTCAAGAACAGAAAGGCCAGACTAGACATGTAAAATAGCCAGCCCGGTTCTGTAACAGCATTCTTTGGACAGATGAAACTAAGATGAACCTGTACCAGAATGATGTGATGAAAAAAGTATGGAGAAGGCTTGGAATAGCTCATGATCTGACGCATACCACATCATCTGTAAAACATGGTGGAGGCAGTGTGATGGCATGACCATACAATGCTTCCAATTGCACTGGGTCACTAGTGTTTATTGATGTTGTGATAAAAGACAGAAGCAATAAATCTGAAGCGACAAGGAATATGTTTTCTGCTCAGATTCAAACCAATTTATTGAAGTTGATTGGACGGCGCTTCACTTTACAGGTGAACTATGACCTAAAACGTACTGCGAAAGCAACCCAGGAGTTTATTATTAAGGCAAATAAGTGGAATATTCTGCACTGGCTGAGTCAAGCCACAATTGAGCATGCATTTCACTTGCTGAAGTCCAACTTAAGACAGAAAACCCCACAAATAAACAACAAAGACAGCTGCAGTAAAGGCCTGGGAAACCATCACAAAGGAGGAAACCCAGTGTTTGGTGATGTCCATGTATTCCAAACATCAAGCAGTCATTGCCTACCAAGTATTAAACATCTACATTTTATTTATGATGGTATTAATATAATAGTTCTTAACGTTTCATATGAATTTTTTTATTAAACTACTGAATTAAAGCTGCTGTTCAATATCATCATGGTTGCTTCATTTCGGATCCATTGTGGTGGTGTACAGAGCCAACAATTTTGAAAATAGTGTCAGTGTCCACATATTTCCAGACCTTACTGTTGATTCCCAAAAACAAATTAGTATTGGCACCCCAGAACAAAATGGCCCCCTATAATATGTATCTTTCCAGTTATGTGTGTCCATATATATAAATTATGCAAGCCTACTTCAGCCATGCCACGAGTAGAAGGGATTGTGGTGAACAAGGGAGAGGGTTTGAAGAGTAGCTATTTATGGGCCAATGCCGGCTTTGTTGTGAGAAGTGGCCAGTATTCTGTTGCTGGGCTAATCCGAAACCTACAATCAAAACAATGACCATCAACTAGTTATTTTCATTATGATTTGGTTTCAGGAAACTACAGTATATTCACATGTTCTATTAAAAGCTTTTAACTTAAAAATAGACAATAGAGGTAGAGAAATGTAGACTTATCGTCTGTTTACAACTCTAAGAACATTGATGGGGGAAAAATAGGTATACCACTTTTTGTTGTTAGTTTTTCACATTGTTTATGTACTGTATTTCTTCAGTCTGAAAACCACCCACCCACCCACCAACTCAGTAAGTCCGAAACATTCGCCCTTTCATCGGCTCTGCATACATGCTCCTGAAAAAGATTGAACTACGTGAAATTAAAACATGAAAGGAAAACAATGTAAAATCATTCAAGGGTATTTGGTTATTGTTTTTTTGTATATAATTTTCCACAGTGTACAGTAACCAAAGAGGTGTGAAGCAAATTAAAATACATTTCATATTTTTGATTCTTTAAAGAGGCCGCCCTTTGTCTTTTGCAATTCTCTCATCCAACTTTATCAGGTATTCCCCTGGAATGCATTTCAGGTAAAAGGTGTGCCTTGTGAAATGTTTATTTGCAGATTTTCTTTCTTAATGTGAGTGAGCCAATACGTTGTTTTGTGACAAGGTAGTTTTTTTGTATACAGAACACCATCATTATATGTTTATTGTAGTAGTCTATATTTTGGCATGAACAGCTCAAATAAGCAAAGAGAAATGACAGTCCATCATTACTGTAAGAATTAAAGTTCTGTCAATCCAGAAAATGTAAAGAACTTTGATCGTTTCTTTGAGTGCAGTTGCAAAAACCAAGTACATGGATGAAACTGGATTTCATGAAGACTGCCACAGGAAATAAAGTCCAGAGTTCCCTCTGCTGTAGAAAATGTGTTCATTACAGGTACCAGCTTCAGAAATTGGCAATAACTGCACCTCACATTGCAGGCCAAATTACAGCTTCGCAGAGTTCAAATAAAAGACACATCAGCTATTCAGGGGAGACTTTGTGTGTCAGGCCTTGTGGTTGAATTGCTGCTAAGACATCAACACTGAAGGACCCCAATAAGAAGAATAGACAAGGCCCATTGGACCGGTGGACATCTGTCATTTAATCTAAAGTCAAAATGTGCCATTTTTGGTTCCAAAATGGGTCCAAACGAGTCCAAGTGCTTCCCTTGGCTTCCATGAACACAAACCACTGAAATAAATTGACGGAATTGTGGGTGAACGCACTAAGTAGACTGCATTTGTAATATAAGGCCTTCTCTTTTACATTACCAAATGGAGTATACTGTATGTGAGAGCTTGAAAACACAAAACGTATTATGGGGAAAAACATTTCTGGCTTAGGGTTAGCAGAAATTTTTGCGTATCTGCTGTGCAAAACCCTCTTTAGATTAGTTTTTATAGGACTGAAGTCTGGGATATGATTGGGCCTTTCCAGAATATTCTGGAATTTGATTTGGTGATATTGTTTCAGATTGTTGTTATAAAGAAAATAAAATTTATTTGTATACAACTTTCTGGCAGAGAATGACAAGCTTAAAAATATATATTGATATTTGGAGCTATCTACTGTTCACTCTAACATAACTACAGTGCCCAGCAATAGCATGATGTTGCTGACATGGTTCTTAATAGAAGGTAATATGTACTAATTGTGAAAAATGCTGCTCAGGCTTGTGGATAAAATGCCCAATGGTAATACCATGCAGGGGGAACCCAGGAAAAACTAATTTGATTGAAAATTACCTTTATAATTGATTTGGATGCGTTTGGTTTAATCAGAACACAGGTAAAACACTCTTTATAAAGAGTGTACATGAATGCAACCAAGGAATTGACTGTTTTTTATTTTTCATTACTAAAAATAATAATTTTTCAGAGAAGTTATACATTTGTTATTCTTTTTAACTTTGTACATTACAAGATCTTGGTAATAAAAGACAAGACTTTACTTCATTTCAGCTTTTACATCAACAAAAGCTGCATTTTCCGTAAGACTGTGCGAACCTTTAAATCCACTGCATAAGGTCGTTACCCAACACTTAACAAGTAAAACAGACGCCACGGTCTACTGTACAGTGGCTAGTGTGGAAAGAGAAGAGAGGAAGGGTGTTTGGACAGCATGACAATGTGTACTTTACAGGTCTCTGTGGAGAGTGCAGTGTGTATTTAATGGTCAGGCTGTATAGTAGCTGACCACTTGGTGACAGACGGCACCTGGCTGGCAGCCGGGACATTTTCTAATAGTTGCATTCTGTGGACGTTTACGATGGCAGTCACATTTTATATTGGATAATTCTGAGGTTGTTCTTGGGTAGTTTTGGGGTATTCCATGTGTATTCCAGGTAGGTTGATCTGTTAGCATTCCTTATGGCCTCTGAATTGTCAATAGGTATTGAGATATTGTCAAAAAGTCCATGAGTAAAAATTGTTATTTACTCAATTATTCATTAATGAACAAGAACTGTTTATTATGATTCAACTTAACTGGTTAATATGTTAAAAACATGCTATGTGTAGTAAGATTAATAATATGTGTCTAAGATTAATTTCCCACTTACTCTTTTTTTATAGTATACAAATTATTTTGTACAATTGATTATATATCTTTGTACGGTAGGGTGATAATCTTTATACAGTGGACTAATAATCTTTGTAAAGTGGACTAATAATCTTTATACAGTGGACTAATAATCTTTGTACAGCGGAATAATAATCTTTGTACAGTGGACTAATAATCTTTGTACAGCGGACTAATAATCTTTGTACAGTGGACTAATAATCTTTGTACAGTGGACTAATAATCTTTATACTGTGGACTAATCATCTTTGTACAGTAGATTAATCATCTTTTTACAGCAGGCTAATAATCCCCTCTACCCTCCGCGGCAGCTAATTACCTGAAAGCCCACGGCACCAATCACCCCATAAAACCCTTGTCATTTGTCAGTCAGAGTGTTGAGTTCAACCAACATGCAGCAGTGATTTCAGCACAGGGAGGAAAACATATTTACAAACGCTCCCTCAAGGACAACCAGGATGATGGGCCACCCCAGCCAGCTAGCAACCCCCCTTCTCGCGCCCACAAGTTCACTCATACTGGGTTAGATTTACAGCTCTGTCTAGGGGCATGGGGTGGGGGTTATGGGCTGTTGTGATAGCCACCAAAGTTAGCGCTCGGGGTTAACAAAAACACGTCTGCTTTCTCTATCAACAGGAGCAGGTGTGCCCTCTGGGACAGTGAGGAGACAGGGGATCGGGCCCTCTGCTATCCCCGTTCTCCTGCACTTGATTCGTGTTGCAGAGCGAGGGGAGGCAGGGGGGGGGGAATCGGGAGCCACCAAGCTGTGCGTTTCCATGTGAGTGACAACGAGCATCCGGGCCACCTGACAACTTCCCCCTCCCTTGGCAAAGTGCCTGCCTGCCTTCCATTTGACTACCATTGATCTCGATTGGAACCCAGGGTGCATGGTGTCTCTGGTTGGACTGGATTTACTGGTGCGGCTGCTGCCGTGAGCCCTGGGCCTTGTGCACTTCAGAAGGCAGAGTAAAACGCAGTGTGAACAATTATGTCAATCCCTCTAAATATTAGTAAAAGGGCTGAAATGATTATACCAGAAAAAAAAAACTGCTATGAATGTGGTTCAAAAGACTTTTCATATCTTGGAGTTATGCATTTCTCTGTGAGTCTGTTGCACACAAGAATATTCAGTCTGCCTTGGGTACACATATTTTGAATGGGGGCTTTTATTCTGAAAGAGTAAAACAAAGTATAAATTTGAGTTGCTGCCATAAGTATGCTGCCCTTGCTCCTCAGGTTTAACTCACACCAACCACAGTAACTTAAAAAAGTATAATCAAACATTTCACTAAAGTTCTCGCAAAAAAGAGCCTGGTTGCTCTCTAGGTTTCTTTCTAAATTGGTAAAGTTTTTCCTAGCCACTGAAGTTCATCACTATTGTTGCTTGCTCCCTGGGGTTTAAGGCCGGGTGTTTTGTGAAAGCACTTTGTGACAACTGCTGATTTAAAAAGGACTTTATAAAATACATTTGATTTGATTTGATTAGAAAAATAATATTGCTTAATGAAAAAAGAATCAAGTCACTTATCGTGCTGACACATTACATCACAACGTCAATACTAAGGCAATGCTAACCAGTCTCACATGTCGGTCTCAGCCGTCAGCAACCACAAGTGTGTGCTGTTACCATATCGTACACATAATGATGAACAAATTTCAATATCGACACCACAGTACTTCTATAGTATGGACACTGTACTATTTTGTGAAATGACACTGAAATGAAACATTTAGCATGTTTGTTTGTTTTTGATAGCAAACATGCTAACACCAGCAGTAGCTTGGCTTGACCCGCAGTATCTGCCAGAGCCGACCGCTGAATCATTAGCATACGAATTGTCCTCATTAGCATGTGCCTTCTACTCTGCAGCATCACCAGACTATTGTGTTGTTATCAAAGTATGCAGTACACTTTATACTTCTTAAAAGAATGAATTACAGAATTAAATGTATAATGATTTTAAAGAATACAAAAATGTGTTGGTAGTTAAGGTTTTATCATTATAATTAAATGATTTTAAATGACACAAGATTATTCCATTAGAATTGTGTTTACTGTATATTGTGATCTTATTTTGATTATTTCAATGGTAAAATATATTACATTATCAACCAGTTTGCTAAGATAAAATGATTTCCACATGATTAGCCATGAATAGGCCTAATGCACTGATGCTTGACATTATACATTGCAAAGGATGAATTATACATTCAGCTTTATTTACGCACATGAATGCTATTGTTAGCTTCCTGTTCTGATATCCAAGAACAAAAAGTTATGCAACCAAAAGTCAGGGGAGAGCCATCTTTATTCAGCATGAGACATTGATGTTCTCTCTCTCTCTCTCTCGCCTTTTTGCTTCTCCAAAGAATACAGTAAGTTCCACAGTACTGATAATACAAGGGAGGCGGCCTAGGGTCAAACCCAGCCAAATACCCTCCAATAAGAAAGGCCTAAATGACCCTTGTATGGGTTGTTCCAACATATGGTCAATGGTCCTATCCCTCAAGCCTGTGACAGTCACATAGGCAACTCCTAGCAGGAGGCATAGACAGGACGTGTGTCCTATCTATACACCTGTGCTCAAGAGTTAATTAGTACCTCTGTGTTCTGTTGAGTTTCTCAAGCCTACTTTCTCTCACTATGCACAAGAATTTATGTTCAATCTTTTTCCTTCAGGCCAAAAGTTTCAGGGGTTGGTGCGAGCAAGCCTGGCAAACAAAACACTTGCAATGCACACAGTTATTGGTCTTGTTCCATGTGCACTTGCCATTTAATTAATAATTATTCAGTAATACACTCAATGAATTACTTACGAAGTGGAATCTTCTGTAAAATATTCAGCAAAACTGTAGACAGATGATAGGCTATGTTGGATATTTAGTTTCTCTCCTAATAAAATCAGTAACATGTGATACATTTCTTGAATTGTCATGGATATTGTTTGTATTTTGTTTCAACAATAGCCTATTTAATTTGTTGAACGGTCAAGAAAACTGTTTGTATTTCATATGCAAGTTCATTCAAATTCAACCAAGGCTTTGATCTTTTGTCTTAGGGTATCGCCCATTCTTTTGTCTTAGGGTATCGCCCTGAAGAAATTTAACAAAATAAATGTTTGCTGCCGATGAATTGCTTAAAAAGTATTTTTCATTTGCTCCTCTTATTGCACACAACTAACTGAAGAAAATGCACCGTACTTTTTGCCACCTCAGATGATAGATTAAGTATCTAGATGGATACATGGGAATGACCAGTGCAACACTTGGCTAAAGCCTCTTCTAAGGTTGATGTATGTCATAAGTTAGATAAGGTGTATTTGGTCAGTGATAAATAAAGGGACCTTATTGAATATTGTGTTCCGATTTGCCATGCTGTAAAATTAACACATTCACTTTAGCAGTTGTAGTAGTACTAAGGAGTATTGTGATTCAGTGACACTTTTTATGTAAATAACCGCAAGTTTTTAAGTATTAGGTTGACCGGCTGTACAATTTTGGTTAAGCAAGTGTAAATGTGTGTTTGACAGGCTTGTGATCACTGGATGTCTCAAATAAGACATCCTAAGGGCAGTTTTCAACAGAAGTACATTCGGATAGAGTCGAAGCAACAGCAGTGAATCTCTTTAGACTTTGTTTTGAATCTGGAGAGGATATGGTGTAATAAGCCAGCAAAGTATAAAGGCCCCTCTGTGTGTGTGTGTGTGGGTGTGTCTGTGTGTGTGTTTGTGTTGGTCCATTACATATTCTGCAATGCTCCTCTCTGCTGATATTACAATTAGACTGTCACAGCTGCCCCAGTCCACTATGAACTATGGTAATCAAGCTATAGACAGAAGGCTACACGTGTTCTGGCGGTATGTGTGTGTGTCGTGAGGGGGCTTCTTTTCTGTTGTAGCTGTTTTTCAGGATATGTACTAAATTCTGAGCTTGTGTTTCTACTGAATATCTATGCCTTGAACAATTTATATAGCCGTACAGCAGACTCGTTTATGTGATGATTCAAGTGTTACTTTTATTTTTCAATACATAAAAAACTATTTTTACTTATTTTATTTTTGTCCTTTGACAGACACTCTTATCCAGAGAGACTTAAAGAAGCAATTCGATATACATTAGATTTAGCAGCCAATTAAGCCTGAAATGAGAGAAAACTTCCTTTCTTCATTCAATCAAAACACATTATTGACATTTTATTTAGATTATGCTTTCGTCCAGAGCAACTGTTGCGTATTGGGTTGAATGTCTGGCAGAATGATTGTCCGAGCGATTCAACCCCTGAAACATTTTAAAGATAATCTAACTAGGATAGGATCCATTTTAATATCTGCCATTGTCACAAAATGCTTATTGTATACTGATGCCCTGCCTAAAACCCCAAAGAGAAAGCAACAACAAGAACTGACGAACAGTGACGGGAAGAAAACACGTCCTAGGGTTGGAATCTAGAAAGGAACCTAGCAAGGAGCTGGTTAGTCCTGTTCCCTGCTCTACCTGGATAACACTATACATATGCAACACTGTACATGACAAAACCATGTGAACTTAGACAGGGATTGCCAGATGGGCTGTGGGCTGCGAGGTTGGCAGGTACAAAACAACTAAGAGTGTCATAGAGTTTCCATACAATTGTATTAGATTGCATGCAGGCCAGTCACACATACTCTCAATAGAACAGGGAGGCATAAGAAGATACTGTAGTCCACGTGGGGAAAAAATAAATGCACAAGGACAACACTATTTGCATTATTGTTTAACAGATTAGTTTTTCAGGGGAGCAGAAAAAAAAAACATCTGACAACAGTCTTGAGGAATGGCTTTCAGATCACAGTCTGCAAATGTATCTTCCCTTAATGCTTTTAGCGTCCCCAGTGACCCAAAACACAGACAAACCGGATTTTGAGGTGGAAGGGGAGCAGGCCCTTCTCACTGGCGTCAGGTGAGTTTTGGGTTCCCGCTCTGCCCGATGTTTTAGTGTTGACTTTCACCTTGCAGTCTACCTCCATTGCCCAAGGGTCCCCTTATTGTGTACAACAAGAAGGATTGATGACCTTGGGGACCTCAGTCTCCGCTGAAGCCTGCAGGCTCGTAAGTCTTGGATCGCGCGAGGAGTTAAAGACATTCGGCAGCAGTACAGGCTAGGTTTGTTAGCCTCATAATGCTGTCCTAGATAGATTTATTGACGTGCCAGGAGCAGGTGCATGCTAATGTATGTACAGTTGGCTTATTTTGTTTGCCTGTGAAAATGTTGAGTGTTTCAGTTCGGTAGACTGTTCCTGAATGACAGGTTCTAAGGAAAAGGTTTCTGTTAATGGTTAAACTTCATTTAGCTGTAAAAGGAAAAAATAAAGCTATATAATTGTGAGTTGGTTGATCAATAACTGTGCTAAATCATTTGTTGAGTAAAATCCAATTGCAGCTGTTTGTCTTATAATTGTACGTTTAATCAACATGTAAATTATGTACATATACAGTCTGTATTTATTTATTTTTTATTGTTTAAAGATACTGCAGCCCCATTCCAAAACAGTTGTGACGCTGTGTAAAATGTAAAGGAAAACAGAATGCAATCATCTGCAAATCACTTAATCCCTGAATTCAATAGAAAATAGTACAAAGAAGACATATGAAATGTTGAAACTGAGAAGTTATACTGTTCCTTGAAAAATATATGCCCACCAGGAATTTGATGCCAGCAAGACATTTAAAAAAACATCGGACATAGGCAACTAAAGACTGGAAAAGTTGTGTGCTGGTGGAATATCACACAACTAATTAGATAAATTGGCAGCAGATCAGTAAAATGATTGGATATTAAGTGATCATTCCAGAGAGGAAGGGTCTATCAGAAGTGAGTATGGGGAAGGGTTCACCACTTTGTGAAAGACTGCGTGGGCAAAAGAAGTTAGGGGATGTCATCATATACGATACATAATACCATTAAGACATTCAAAGAATGAGAGGAAATCTCTCTATGCAAAGGACAATGATTAAAACCAATATTGGATGGCCATGATCTTCAGGCCCTCAGACAGCTCCTCATTAAAAACAGACACAATTCTGTAGTGGAAATCACTGCATGGGCTTAGGAACACTTCAGAAAACAATTAAGTCACTGCATTCACAAATGCAATTTAAAACTTTACCATCCAGAGAAGAAACCATACATTAACAAGACCCGGAACTGCCATCGTCGTCTCTGGGCCTTAGCCCATTTAAGATGGCCTAAGGCGAAGTGAAAAACTGTCCTTTGTTCCAACGAATTATAGTCGCCTCCAGACTTTTGAACTACGCAGAGCTCAAAAGCCAACATCTGTGGTGTACGGGGGTGCATAAGTGCACAATGTATGGGTGACTTGCACATCTCTGAATGAACCTATTAATGCTGAACAATATATACAAATCTTGGAGCGACATATGCTGCCACCCAGACAATGTCTTTTTCAGGGCAGGCCTTTCAAATTCAAAATGGGCATATATTTTTCCAAAAACAATAAAATATCTCTCTTTCAAAATTAGATATGCTGTCTTTGTACTATTTTCATTAAATATAGGGGGAAATGATTTGCACATCACTGCATTCTGTTTATATTTACATTTTACGCAGCGTCCCAACGTTTTTAGAAACGCGTTGTAAATCGCCACAACAGGGTAGGGATAGCTCCCAAGTGATTCCTCCCGTTGCCCTCATTTAGATTAAACCTGGGCCATGTGACGCGTTGTGGTACCAGCAGTGAGTTGAAAATGTCACCAACCAACTGAAACTTGCCCGCAGACGTGTATGTTGTGCTGGAGACAGTAGCAACCAGCGTAGGAATTTCTTTCAGTCTGGCTGTTATGCTTTGAAAATCATTGTACGCCCTAGGCCTTTATTGTAGATTTGAATAGGACTACACACCTGTGCTCTATGCTACATGTAATGCAATTCATATTTGCTGGGATTCTGCACATAGATGTATTTGGAATGTTTCAGTTATTGCCACATTTTAAAGCATTTGAAGCGTTTAACAGCTCACTTGGCCTGTCCCCTGAAGGAGAGATGTGTCCCCATGATTCTGTCTTGACACATGTATAGCGCTGACATATACATTTTATACAACAGGCTAATGTTTAATTAGTTGGTAACATGATCCCAGACACTATAAACCACCATGATTTCCACTTTTCAATAACGACTCTCAGTGATTATAAATAGGATTTTCAAATAATTGCTAGTGTTTACAAATAGCTATTGTCAGGTCAATTACGGGTATTGTTCACAGTTCCTACTGTCACAAAACAGAAGGATTAGCTTTCAACATGATCTTAGTAATGGTCAAAAAAGCACATTATATTGGTTTCGGGTGAAAACCTCACATAACCGCAAAGCTGAATGACATCGGGGGGGGGGGGGGCGGGGGGGCGTTTCAGTCCAGAGGTCTTTGGGATACTGGGTTTGTTTGGGTACACTCAAAAAAGGTTAGCACCCTTGATAATATTGAGTACAAATGACTGTAAAAAATAAACAAAGCGTGATGAGAGTTACTGTAACTTTCCAACATCTGGAATCTATTATACTGCATTACTGTTTCAAGCGAATCAACCGAAATTG
>JACXGJ010001103.1:73229-93739 GCA_016801105.1 Esox niger | reverse complement strand
TGTGTGTGTGTGTGTGTGTGTGTGTGTGTGTGTGTGTGTGTGTGTGTGTGTGTGTGCGCGTGCGTGCGTGCGTGCGTGTGTGTGTGCGGGAGAGCATGAAAGTCAGAGAGAAAGGATTTACGTAAAGCACGTAAAGGTTGGGCTAAATAACAGTAACTGGACTAGTGAGCTAGAGGTAGGCTGTTATGTTATTCAAAAACGAAATTATTTTTTATGGCTCCTAATACTCAAAGTTGCCCAGATGTTTTACAATAGGATTTAAAAAATATATAATTAACCCAAATATTTATTAACCAGTTGTTAATATTTGCTGTCCCCTGAAATGTATTCAGCTGTGTAACACGAAGTACAACTCACAATGCAGCAAATGGCTACACTTTTTGTTTCTGGTGAGCCTAGACTTTGAGGACAAACAATAGGCTATTCCTTAACGTAGACCGCCAATACGTTTTTTTCTCCAAATAATATATTTTAAATAGAATAGTGTGCCAAAGAAGTATGGTGACCTTGTTAGCTTACTGAAAAGTGCTCGTTCTCAGGATTTTTGTTATTCCATAAACTGATCTAGTTGTTTCTATACCTTCAATAATCCGATGAACGTGAATTGTATGTTTAAACTAAATCAGATCTACGGCTCCGCTCTCTTCCCATTGCAATATTGTTATATAATAGCTTAGCACTGGAGTTAGCCATTATGGTTTTAAGGATCTTATTTAAACATTAGTTTATTTGAGGGTTATTTTTTTGTATACATTTTCAACATAATAATCAAAGTTTTTTGGGATGTAAGGGTATGGACTTGTACCGTAAGGGTATGGACTTGTACCCGGCTCTATTCAGTGAGATGCAATGCATCAAGCGAATATTGCCTAGTTATTGTTTTCCACCCATGATGTCTGAATCGTGCGGGGAGCTATTTTAGAATCTTATGTTATTGCATAGAGCTTGGTCACGGCCGTGTCCACCAGTGTCCCAGGGTTGCGCAGCCATGTGTGTCAATAAGCATGTCTAATGCTGGTGACATCACATTTCTATTGGCAGCGTGACCCCGGTGGCCTGAGCGAGTTTCTCCCAGCCTTAGCCAAGCACCCAGTGCCTCTGACCATGACAACAGCGTCGCTTTCTCCTCACGTCGTTTTGTGCTTTCTTTCTCGGATTGTGGCGGATTTCTCGATAACGTGTTACGACCGGTCGGCATTGTTCGATGAATGTGTCGGCAATGTATGAAACATATTTGGACGCTTTTGTGGATCTGTGGTTCTCAATCTACTAAATTAATGGAATCATAATAGAAGTTCAATGGGATTTCAGACCTTGCTTGTTTGCCTTTTCAAGCCATCGTGTCTGTTTTATGTACGAGTTTCGTGCCATTTGGGGCAACTAAAGATGCATCCCGAAGATATTTTCATTATTTTAATGTGAGTACTACAATGATTTTTCAGGGTTTATTGTAAATACATTGTCTAGAACTTTACATTCATGTTGTGGTGTCAATGGGCCTGGTAAAGAGCATGTGGCTTATAATGTATTGGCTGTGTAAAAGTCAAGTCTTTTTTACTTTTATCCTAGAACGACACATTTCATGATTTGGGATTTTTTAAGATGTTATCATTCCGCAAATAAATTTAATTTGGGACATGTTTAGATAATATCAAGAGGTTTCCATCAATGTTATTTAATTGATTGAATCCAAGCTCGATGCCTGATTATAGTCTATAATTCATTTATGCTTTTTCATCCTATTCAGTAACTGTACCAGAAAGTCTACTAGGCCCGCATGAGGCTACCGTGGCTACTCTTTGTCAGCTATATTGTTGACATTTTGTTGTCGTTATAGTATGCTAGAGTCTATGTTTCGACAGTCATGCTTAAAATACATTTATTTATTTAATCAACAGTAGTCTGTTGTCTGAATGGCTAGTTTCGAACTGGCGTTTGAAACAGATACTGTTGTTTGGTGTGCATTGTTATATTACAAGGATGTTGTGGCAGCATTGTGAGTGTATTAACTATCCCTGATGTTTGTGTTGCCGAATCGCACTGTTGATGTGGTATTGGTATGGTGAGGTCAAAGTGAAGTTTAGCATCTGAAGGACCCGGCTGCAGGCTACAGGGGCCTGCATGATTGTGCTGTAATTCAAACCTTCTGCATTGGTTAACGATGTATTTTACGCTATCCTTCACGCTCGTTTTAGCCATTCAACATTTTAGCGTTACAATCACACGCATGCGTATTATACGTATTATCCATAGTGTTTTGAAGTGTTAGAAATAAATATAGGCTACATAAGCGTTCTCTAGAAACTGCGCGGGCCTTATAGCATAGCCTATTACGCACGCACGCTTACAAGTGCGAAAATGCAAGTGTCTGTGTGTGTGTGTGTGTGTGTGTGTGTGTTAGCGAGAGCTTGAGCCTGCATACAAGCAAATGTAATGGCTCCATGTGACCACAACAGAAGCACTGAAGCACCATCCGGCACGCGGCGGTCCCTTTAAAAGACGTGGGTTAGTTTCTCTCTTTGGTTATCTAGCTGTATGAGTTTATGTGATATCATAAAGCTAGAGAACCGAATGTATAAACTAATTCTGCAGACTTCACTAACCGCGAATGGAGCGCGGCGAATGTGGACCGGGGGCTGTCGGAGGAAGGCAGCGAGCCCTGAAACTGAGAGCAAGCTGTACCCGCTGAAGGCACCATAAAACGCCGCCGTGTACGTTCCGGTGGACCAGGGTGGTATTGATGGAATTAATGTCTTCTTAAATCGGATCTATAGCCCGGAATGGTATTCACAGGGAATGTATTGCGGAGACAGTAGTCAGAATCGCATCATCGTTTCAGCCGGAGAAAGCATCCATTCAAACAGTGATATTGGGTGGTCGCGTCAGTGGTACCCGAAATCTATAGATGAGGATTAATTGAAGGGACTTACAGTGCCATATACATTTTGCATGATTTGTGGCCAATTTCATTCATTATGTAATTAGGGTTCGGTGTATGACCCGGAGGTGAGAAGAAACGGGTTATAGAGAGAACAGTTTCAGCTGATTGGTCCGTTCCGTTCTAGTGAGTCACGTGCCCTGCTGACAGTAGCCCCTGTATGCTGGCTGCTATCATGAGATATGGAATATAACAATCAGACCTAATGCACATATGGCTGGCCTGTAGCTTAAGTGTGTTGCCACGCTGCGGTGCCTTGCTCCTCAGATCAAAGAGCAATGAGTTTGCTGCCCTTTTTATTTTCTTTCTGAAAGTTTATGATAGGGGGCACAGTGGAATGTCTAGAAAGCGTTGCTTATCGTTTTTAACCCAGAGGATTGAGGTCGTTGAGAATGTGGTACTGCTGCTTGTATTGCTGTGGGGGGAATCTTGCCAAGCAATGTCTTCATCACCAACATGATTCTGTGCCTACAGCTGTTTTGTTAATCAATGTGCTTATAGCCCTATCAAACAGGACATTGCAGATGTTTGTTTTATCTTAACTTTGGCCCTGTGTGAGGCTGTTATTAGAATGAGCGCAAAGCTTCAGAGGAGAAAACAAAATGTCAGCTTTCTGGGTTCCCTGCTTTCAGAGATAACATCAAGACCAACCCCATGTACCCTACAGATATATACAGACAAGGACATACAAGCCTGAAAATTCACAGGAGAAAACAAAATGTCAGCTTTCTGGATTCCCTGCTTCAAGAGATAGCATCAAGAGCAAGCCCATGTATCCTGATGATGATGAACTATCAGTAGGTCTATAATGATCATAATGAGGATGGACCTATCAGGAGGTCTACAATCATGGTAATGATGATGACCTATCAGTAGTTACATAATGATGATAATGATGATGATGACCTATCAGGAGGTCTATAATGATAATGATGATGGCCTGTCAGGATGACTATAATAACGATAATGATGATGAACAATCTGTAGGTCCATAATGATGATAATGATGATGGGCCTATCAGGAGGTCTATAATGATAATAATGACGTTGGACCTATCTGTAGAACTGTAATTATGATAGTGATGATGGACCTATCAGTAGGTCTATGATGATAATTATGATTAATTACTTGTAGGTCTATAATGATGATAATGATGATGGGCCTATCTGGAGGTCTATAATGATAATAGTGATGATCGACCTATCAGTAGATCTATAATGATGATAGTGACGATGGACCTATCAGGAGGTCTATAATGATGATGACCAATCAGTAGGTTTATGATAATAATGACGATAATGATAATGGACATATCAGGATGTCTATAATGATAATAACCTACCAGTAGATCTATAATGATGTTAACGACGATGGACCTTTTAGGAGGTCTATGATTATAATGGTGATGACCTATCAGTAGGTGTATAATGTTATTAATGATGACCTATCAATAGGTCTATAATGATGATAATGATGATGACCAATCGGTACGATTATAATGATGATAATGTGGATGACCTATCAGGAGGTCTATAATAATGATGACCTATCAGCAGGTCTACTCAAACCACAACACTCATTGTTGTCCACTCAATAAATTCTGAGTAGGGTGGGAAGATGGAGTGGTATATTGACGTGTGTTAATGTGGCTATACTACGCCAAAGCATCCTTTATAATTCATTGAGTAGTTTACTGCACTTTAAGATGTGTGTGTTTCATTTTGGCCATATACCTTTACAGTCTGGTTACTGTCTCTGACAGCTGTTGATCTGATTAAAGATCACAATAAAAGTTTGGCCTGCACTGCAGTAAATATATTGAGGGATGTATAATTGACAGGCATAGTTGACCCATTAGTGATCTGAGGCGATTGTTAGGGACAGATAAAGCCCCCAGGTTTGCTGGTTTGTGAGAGATTACTTGATGGCAGGGCCAATATATGTCCATCTGTTTTGGATAGACTGGATGGCTGTGGTTTGTACATGTGTGGAGAGTACAGAGGAGACTTCCCCATAGACATGTGTGGAGAGTACAGAGGAGACTGCCCCATAGACATGTGTGGAGAGTACAGAGGAGACTGCACCATAGACATGTGGGGAGGACAGAGGAGACTGCACCATAGACATGTGTGGAGAGTACAGAGGAGACTGCCCCATAGACATGTGTGGAGAGTACAGAGGAGACTGCACCATAGACATGTGTGGGGAGGACAGAGGAGACTGCACCATAGACATGTGTGGGGAGGACAGAGGAGACTGCACCATAGACATGTGTGGGGAGGACAGAGGAGACTGCACCATAGACATGTGTGGGGAGGACAGAGGAGACTGCCCCATAGACATGTGTGGGGAGGACAGAGGAGACTGCACTATAGACATGTGGGGAGGACAGAGGAGACTGCACCATAGACATGTGTGGGGAGGACAGAGGAGACTGCACCATAGACATGTGTGGGGAGGACAGAGGAGACTGCACCATAGACATGTGTGGGGAGGACAGAGGAGACTGCACCATAGACATGTGTGGGGAGGACAGAGGAGACTGCACCATAGACATGTGTGGGGAGGACAGAGGAGACTGTACCACAGCTGGACTGGCTGGATCAGCCTGCTGCAGTACAGACAGGGCATGGCCTGGCTACACAGTCACCTCGGATTCTCCAGAACTTTTTACTGGACTATTTTGTGAATCTGTGGGATGTTCATGAAGGGTATAGGCTGAGATTTTAACAAGATGTCGGACATGGCATGCTTTTTTACCTAAACCCTTGTTTTACCCGATATGTGTGACTGAGAAAAGAGGACTTACCAACTTTCTTTTCCCACCTAGCTTTGTTAAGGGTTTTGATGCAATAACTCTTCTCTTGATATAAATGTGTCTTTGTCAATATGCTACTTGCTATACGGTAGACTTTACACTATTTAAAAGCACCAAAAATGGACAAACATAATCAGTGTAAGCTGAAACTTTGCCTGAATCAGAGTTCAACATTATTGCTTTGTGAAAATTGTATTCAAATGAAGGACGTTCTACATTGCTGGCTGATGCGAAAAAAAATCATACAAATTTTTAATTTTTTGTCTGTAATATCCCCCATTTGAAAAATGGGTTACTGTTTGGGCCGCCTATTGCAAATATATTTAAACTCAGATCCATGAGCACATCGGATCCAACAAAATTAATTTAGATTCACTAATCTTAACTTTTAATGCTATATTTGCCTCTTATCAGTTACATTTTCCTTCCTCCCTGCTTCCAGTCGTAGATACGTCTCTGTTCTGGAGAGGTAGGCTCTGGCTGTTGATGACTCAGGACCTACGTAACATATACAGCTCCACCCACAGCCATACAAAACATATAGGGTTAATAAATGAAGGGTTTAAGCAGGGCTCCTTTGAGATGAAATGCAGTGTGGTGTGTGTGGGTCTGAGAGCATGGCTAGACGATTTCCCACATTAATATGTGTCTGTCTGACTGGCTGCCACCAGGGCCTCCCGGCAGATGGAGACTGGCCTCTGTCTGGGCACCTGGCATAAACAGCCAAAACCCATTGTCTTTCCTCCGCAAGCACTTGTTTTTTTAATCTAAATGAAAATACATTTTACTCCTCCCAAATCCATTCTGCATTTCATTACACTGGAGAAAGTGAAACGATATGACGGTAGACAAGAGGGTTCCCAGCACGTAGATGGAGGCAGATTACAACAGCAGGGAAAGATGGCTGGGTATGCATGCAGTGAATTTTGACCCGACTGTCATGTCTGTCCGCGATGCTTAGTGTCTGTATGTGTGCAGCCGTGAAGGAACAGTGATACCTTAATTTATTTTGCTTGTCTGGTACGTTGTTGGTTACGTCTGCGTTCCACCAGCTGGAACAGATTTTCCCCCCGTTAGGAGTATCTTAACTTGGCAGATATATTTACAATGTGGGACCATTGCTTGTGTTCACATTTGGGTGTAAAGCCATCCTGCCACCTCAGAATCCCTTCCAGTACAGTACATAGTGTCAGTCGGCCTACGGTGGTAGCTAACATGCTACTATGCTGGTCTGTAGAGATGGTGAAGGTGGGGTGGTGGTTGGATGTTTCATGTATCTGTGGATTTATACCTGTAGTGCGTCACTGTTTGTATGACAATGTCTGTTATAGTTCTATCTAGCCCATAAATCCTTGTATTGCTGTGGTTTATTACCTCCGCACTGTATATGAAAAGGTCCAATGTGTATTAGAGTCTAAGCGTATATATATATTTACTGTTGAAAATACAAATAGTTGATTTGTTTTGAAGGGGTGATAATAACAAATTCCCACCTAAGCGGTGAATATAAGCAAAACCCCAACATGTTCTAATTGTTATATAGTAACTGAACTTTCCATTACATTTTGTTTAATATTATTCTGGCTACGCTCATGTTCTGTAAGGTTACTCCGTCCATGCCACCTATTTGTCTAATGACTCAAACAGAAATAATCAACTGCACTATCGTTTGCCACTTCAGTCTGAGATTCATTCCATTGCAGTTGGTTGGTTGACATGAAAATTAGGGGTGTTTTAAAAAATAAAGTTATTTGTGATTGGTTAATCTCTTACCAATCAGAGTATTCAGCGCAATGGCATTTCTGAAACACAACTTTACTCACTTATGTTCTGGCTGTGGCAGTTTCTGGGACAAATCAGAATGTTAATATTGGTTTTGCAATCTAGAAATCATCTTATTTGTACTCAGATCCAGACTCCTTACAGAGAAAGTTATGTTGCTTGGGGGCAAGCAGTTTGGGTAGTCAGGCAAGCCATTTATCCCGTTAACATAACCTGAACCACTGCTGTTGGTGAAGGATTACATTAAGTAAGCAATGCATTTCAGCAAAGTTTTTTAGAAAGTTTATATTATTATAATAATTCAGTGTGCTTGCTGAAATCTTATTCACAATAATAATAGTTATTATTAATTAGCCTTCTGCTAACATATGATGGGCCAAAACTGTAAACGCTACAGAGACCCAAACTAATTTAAAATATGCAAGCTCAATTTGCTTGAAAAAAGCATGTTAATTTAACCATTTCCATTGAACATATAACACATTCCGTTGTATACGGTCTAGAATTGTAAGCACGTATACATTTCTAATACCTTTTCTACTTTTTGAACTATAACTTTTTAAAGCTCCATAGGCTTGGTTGATAATTATTTGGATTAGACACTGGTCTTAAACTGTTAAAGCTACAAACACTAAGCCAACTTTAAATGTTACATACTAACCTAACTTTTATTATATGTCAAAAGACTGTAAATATAAACTGTCTCAGGTTCAACACTGCTTTTTGTTACCATACGTAATTTCTAAATATCCCTATTTGCTTTAAACAACAGAATGCAGGCTTCAACCTTCAGAAACTTTAATCACTTGACACAACATTCAGAATGCAAAGTAATGTAATGCATAAAAATTCATAATATGTTTATGATGATATGGTACTGATTCTAGCTTGATCTATTCCACTATAGTTGTCTAATAACACCACACCTACAAATCTAATAGAAATCAGGAAATTATGTAGCTGATATGGTGGGAGCATGGTAGCCTACTTGTAAATGTATGTTCTCTGGAATGGAGTGTGTACTATGACTTAAATGTTAAAAATGCAAATGTTATCATAGCCAATAGACCCCAATTACTAACATGAGACCTACTATTGTGACACTATACTGTCACTTACACTACTAATATTTCACATAAAAAAATGCTGCATGACTAGGAAGCACACATTTAGTCTAAATTACATTTTGTTTTAAATATTGTTAATTGATAATTATTATGTTTTTCATTTTTATCAGCTGTGGGTCGGTTCTCGTCGGTGCTACCTTAAGTTTACAATCTCGATGTCTATTTTCACCTGAAGAAGAAAATGGCCTATTGCGTATTTCTCTGAACTTATGAATTGTGAGTTTGGTAGCTTAGCAACAGCTTCTGACCCATGTATCGAAACAGAAAAAAACGGTCCTATGATATGTGGCTTCTACTCGCATTGCTGTATGATGCCAAAAATGTAGAAGCTTCACCATCTTTGAGAGCGGAGTGCTTTGTTATCTTACAGCATTTGATGTTTTATTAACAAGAGCAACGAACACGTGCGTAGCGTGAAGGAGAGTGCGAAACTGGGATACGCAGCTCGTGCGTTAGTGTGGTCCTGGCTTGTTTGTGAGTGTGTCTGTTGACCTTGAAGATTAACATTATGTTAATTTACTGTCTATACCAACCAGGTCATACCTTAAAGCCTATAGCCTCAAAACAAATACAAATGACTCGGGCCCATATAGTTATGCCATCGTTATTAGTAGGCCAGCTACTACGTATTCAGTTACAATTTGCCACCACGCTGTAGACACGACTATCGAAGAGGTTAAGCAGGATATTGTTATAATAAGTTTTAATATGCCCATCCAAAGGTAATGTGTTGCACGCAAATGGACCGAGCACTATCTGAACCGAAATGCGCGTGATTGTGAAAGTTGACTTAAGTTCGCCCATCAACGTGCTTTATTTTATCCCAGTGTTATTTTCTCGTTAGGTTGCAAAATTTCTTCGATTTAACTTTGTCATAGCTAATTTGAAAACAATGAAAGTGAATATACCCTTTTATCACCTTTTAACATTTCCGTGTATTGCAAAGGCTATTAAAAGTATTTGACTCGTTTTTCCCCAATACATATGAGAACTATCTGAAAATATTTTATCCTTTACTTAGGGAAATACCCGATTTGCCGAGAATTCTCTTTTAATTTACACAAATGTTCTATTATTTCAAATCTATTTCGATTTCTTCCAAATAATATCACTTATTTTTTCTCCCCTACAATAGCGTTTTGTGGTCCATTATGCTTCGGTTTGAATGTTTTCATTTGATAGTCGAGTTGCAGAAAATTACTTATTTCCATAACAATTATATTTAACCAACACCAAAGTGCATTAATTAAACCTAATTTCGTTGTTACTCAGTGTTACATGCATTTTGTTTCTGTATTACATTAGATTTTTTTAGGTGAAATTATTTGTGTTATTTTATTTTGAGAATTATATGATTATTTGTATTAGTAGTATGGTATTATTATTGTAATTCTTACATTAACAAAATTATCATAAATATTTGATAATACTAGTTACAACAAAGCAGAGGAGATTATTACTGGTTGTGTATGTAAAATGTAGTCAATATTAAGTTACAAAACATCAAGTGGTCAAGCTGCCCTCTATGCCTACTCATGTAGCATTATTAAGACCATGTTCAAGATGTCCTCAATGGCTACTCATGGAGTATGATTAAGTACACGTTCAAGAGCTTCATCTGATGACTAAAGGCTCAGTGTCATTAAGCAATCCAATGTGTGTTTCTGTGGGCCATCACTGTTGCATGTGTCTGAGTGTATGCGGCAATACGTGTGTGTGTTTCACAGCAGAAAAACATATTTATTGTGGAAAAGAATTGAGGAGGGTTGGGATAATGTGCCAGACTCTGAGCCTCAGAGGCTTCTGCTTTATGGGTGTAATCCCAATGGTCTCACCGCAGTGCCTTTGACACCACAGAACGTGAAAATATGGCACTGTAGTGTACCAAAAAAACGACCGAAGACATTTGACTATGGTGCATAATTTACCATCACACATCTCAATAGAATTTTCTGTGTTTTCAGGATGCAGGACCTTGGACAGAAACACCATGTTATCTAGCCAGGAAAACAAGAAAATACCGAAGAGATTAGGAGGGAACTGAGTGGGCTTGGACTATAGGAACATTGGTGAGTTCTATCTCTTATAGCTTGATATTGTTTTACTATTCATTATGTTTTTTTCTATTAATTGTGGAACAATTTCTATTATTTATCCACACATTAATGTGGGAACATTTCATGCTGTGTCAGGAAATACATCTTTTATTTCTATGATATAAACATTACTAATCTTAATAGCAGGTACTACATGGCCACATTTTGGGATGTAAGGGAAGGGGTCTGTGTATTGGTATTGCTTGGGTACAAGCAGAGATGCTGTGCACGAACCTTGACGTTTTTAGGCCAAGCAAGCAAGAGGATGTTCAACGCTGTATTTCCAAAGCTAACTCCCCACCCAGGTTCAACCGTTAAAGTTAGGCCAGAAGGATTTCATGTCCAAAACTTTTCAATTAAATTAAAATACTGATTTTCATATAACAATCACAGATGGACTTCATCTCGGGTCATTTTTGTTAGGCTGTCATTAACCTCCTATAATTGTTGTAATATCAACAGTATTTTAGCCAGGGCCTCTTATCCACTGATCCTTTGCAACATGTTTGAGTGTTTTTTACACTCCCATTCCTCTACCCTGTGTCACTTCTACCCCTCCTTTCAATTGTCTGATCCAATTTGTTGGATTCTTGGGTTTTGGCAGATAAGGCGTGGGGTGGCCTGGTTGTGTAATCTATATTTTAATTCCTTTGTCCATGCTCCTTATCCCTCTCAGATACTTGGGGGACCTTGGCAGAGTGTGTGTGCAAGGTGTGCTCATGTGGAAAGGCTGCAAGGGTGGCTAAGTCCCTCACCGCCCCCTCCTCCCCCATCTCCCTCCCCTCCCCTCCCTGCCCAAGCCTGGCCCTGTCCCCCCTCACTTAAAACCTTTCCCTTACCCCCCTCTGTCCCTAACAGTACAATCTCAAGTCAGAGTTCAATGGCACTTCTTTTATTCCTTCTTGCCCCCCCCCCTTCGTTATTTTTTTTTGATTCTACTGAGTTCTGTGAGACGGAGGTTCACCTCCCTGCACATGTGAACTTTAGCTGCAATTCTCAAGGCACACATGCATTGTGAAACACAGATTGAAAAAGAAATTAGCACTTTTTTTAGCACACACCATTCTGTGGCCCCCTGTTCTCCTTCTCTCCCTCCTCTCCCTCCTTCACTCCCAAGCTGGGCCCAGTCCCAGTGAGCGTTGGTGCCGTCGCTCCAGGATGTGATTGAATGGTGTGGGGGTTTCCTCTGTGTTGATTGTAAAAGCGATGTGGCATTTCATGGGTAAAAATAGACGTAATGATCTCCCTGGGCAGATCTCCGTTAGATCACCGTATGTGGTGGTATTGAATAATTCATATAATATTACAAAACGCGTAATTATTTCACACTATACCTAGTGACATGTCTGTCATGTACTCTTATGATCACTAATATATATGATTCATTGATTGATGGATAATATTTTGTGGAGGATTTTGTGAGAGAGTTGGCTGAGTCACTTAAGGGAGATGGGGTTAACGTCTGTCCTTAAAATGACTACATGCCATGTAACAATGGATAGTTATAAACTGGATGTGCTACCTGTGTGAGCAGCTTTATACACAATTTCCCTGTTCACCTGCTGAGTGGTAGCCCTAACATTAGCACCAGCTTGCTAACAAGTTACAGGTCAAGGAATGTCACAAAACCACTGAGCACAGCTAACCTGAGCACAAAATAAATGGTGAGGCAGGAGCGATGGAGCCCATCCACAGAGAAGGGAAGTTGTTCATCAATGAAAGGAGAAAGGCATATTTCCTCCAGCTCTAGAATCATTCTATGACGTGAGCCTAGGTTCTATATCAGCACTGCCCAAAGGAAGACTTGGAAGATCAGAGGAAGGTTTTCAGAGCCTGTGGCTATTCTCCGTACTACCCATCATCCTCTCAACCTCACTCTGCTTCCACAACTCAGTAGAGCTGCCCGTGTCCTAACATATCCAGTCAATATATTACATTTGCAACATAGACAGATTCATAACTATCTGCTTTGGTGTAAAGATGCCCAGGGACTAAGAGGGTAAGCAAAACATCAGAGCATTTGATGTACAGACAAATCAATTGAATACAATTGGCATCAATGTGTATTGATTGATAGCTAAAACTCTTAATTGCCACAGGCTTTAAGGCCCATGTGTCTCTGTTGTTCCAGTTGTATAGGAAGGGGAGTAGACCAAGGATTTGGAATTTTACACAGTTGTGTTTTCACACCCGACCTCTCCTGCTTATGTTTATGGATAAGCTCCAGAAGGGAAGCTGTAATCCTCTCATTTACAGTGCCTCAGATGGTTCTGTAGGCCAACCCTCCCATTCAGATCTTCTACTTGTACTTCCTCAGCACGCTCAGACCCCAAGAAGGTAGAGTTGGGGAGACTGCCCGATAGGCCCACTCCATAATTCCAAGTTCAAGTGTTCCTCTAATTTTGCTAACCTGTAACATTTGGTTTTAGGGGGAACACCACATTTCTACAACTTTAGATGACACTATTCATCCTCTTCCTCCTTACTTCACTCTGATATACAGTTGTTAGAGGACCCCGAACAGATAACACATGTATTATGAGTCGAAAGAGATTGGGCCGAGGTTTACCAATTACAGCTGATCTAAAATACTCATAGTTCTCTACGTTAGTTTCCGCTGAAAAGCCTGCTGTGTACAGAAAATGTTCCCAAGCTTTACAGATTTGTATGCATAAACTGCTCTGCTAGGCTGTTCTTAAAAGTTGATTTAAATTATACCCTCTGCATTATACAACTTGATAGGAAATAAATCTCTTCAAATGAATTCAGTGAATTGAGGGAGGTGAGGGCGGGGCTGCGGGGAACGATGTGGGGAATAGTGGCGTATGTTAACATAAATTAAAGTCTGTCTGCAGTGGGGCTGGCTGCTGCTGGGGGAGGCATGGGTAGAGACTGTCTGTGTCGGTGTCTGTACGTGTGTGTGTCTGTACATGTGTGTGTCTGCATCTGTAGATGTGTGTGTGTGCGTCTGTATGTGTGTCTGTGTCTGTGTGTGTGTGTCTGTATGTGTGCGCCTGTGTCGGTACATCTGTGTGCCTGTGCCTGTGTCTGTATGTGTGTGTGCCTGTGTCTGTATGTGGGTGTGTGTGTGTGTGTGTCTGTACATGTGTGTGTCTGTGTGTCTCAGTCTGTATGTGTGTGTGCCAGTGTCTGTATGCATTTGTGTGTCTGTGTCTTTACGTGTGTGAGTGTGTATGTCTATGTCTGTATATGTGTGTGTGTTTGCGTCTGTACGTGTATGTGCCTTTGTCTGTTACGAGTGTGTATGTTTGTTTCTGTATGTGTGTGTGTGTCTGTATGTATGTGTCTGTGTCTGTATGTGTGTGTGTGTGTGTCATTGTCTGTACATGTGTATCTGAGTCTGTATGTGTGTGTGTGTGTGTGTGTGTGTGTGTCTGTGTCTGTGTCTGTACATGTTTATCTGAGTCTGTATGTGTGTGTGTGTGTGTGTGTGTGTGTGTGTGTCTTTGTCTGTACATGGGTTTATGTGTGAGGGAGTTCCTAATTTTCTATCTTACATTTTTAAAATAAAGACAGAAAAGCTTGTTTATTAACAATAAGGATCAAACTGTGGTAGTTGGTGGTGTGTGTGATCCTGAGAGATGTGGGGAGTCATTGAGCTCTAGTGTGTCCACTGGCTGAAGGAGATGTAGCAGATTGTTTTCTCTCTCCCTGTCTCTCCCTCTCTCTCCCAATCTCTCTCTCTCATAGCTAGAAAATGGCATGCTGTACAAGCTAAGCAGGCCTCTGGCAGCATTTCTATGCAAACCATGGTGCTGAATGGTAAAGTGTATGTATTAAAGGGGGGTTTTGGGCTGGGGGGGTGCTCTGAAAAGGCAGCAGACTGGGCCGTGAATAGAAAAGTAGTGGGGGGGCAGGGGGTCCGGGCCTTCCTTGGTTTAATGCAACGGCCGGAGCAGCTGTGAAAAGAGGTCTTCCCTTTTTCCCACGCCCAGTGCGACGCGAAACAGTGGCTCACGCAGCCAGGGTCAAGTCACATTGCTAATATATACACTGGGCCTGTGTACTTATACAATGCATACACACAGCTCATTTAGTTTATGTGTGCACACAGAGCAGACACACACTCGCATGGACACACAGGACAGTCAGATGAGGCCAGTGTTCAGAGGGCACCCTGACACTAATTTCTGTCACACTGGAGCCATTGTCTAGTTCTGGACCAACAGTCTTAGATTCTCCAAATTAACAAGCTGTCTGAGTGGACACAGACATACATGCAGCCCTGCTAGGCCTCCCCAAAACACCTGCTGTCCTCGTAGTCAGCATGGACATCTATTAGTCGACACCTTAGCAGTGACAGAACGTTTAATTAGTGCACACACATTTTATTTCATATTCATAATGAACGATAATAATTACCTGATAAAGCACAGCTTTTCATACATGTCTGTGTTGTATTTGAGGTCCGTATGTAATGTGTTATAAATCAAATCCAAGCTAATCAACATATTTTTATGGGCCAAAACAGGTTCTTTATCCTCTGCCCCCCACCCCCTCCCCTTTATTCCCAGCAGTTGCTGAGCCATTCTCTGATCACTGTAATCTGTTCTATTCCTTTTTTTCGGGGGTTAGGGGGGCTCTCACTTGTTTATGTCTCAACCTCCGTATGAGGTTGAATCATATTCTGGGGGATGTAAATGCTTTGTCCTGCCCCACCTCCTCCAGTGCCAGATGCCCTGCATTGTTAGGTCCAGGGTTCTGAGCCCACCCCTAGCCTGCCTCTCGGCTGCGATGTCACTCTGTCTGTCAAGGCCTTGGCAGAAACTTGACTGTGGGAAGGAGTGGAGCTCAGATTGGTCTGGGGGCTGGGGAGGCTGTGGGGGGGGTCGAGGGGGGTGGATGTGTCTAGCCCTGGAGTGGAGCAGAGACTGAGACAGCCTGGCTAGCCCTGGTCTAAGGCTGCTGAAACCTTTTTTAGACAATGGAGAGAGGGGGCAATGGGAAAGAATACATAGCAACCTTCCTAGCAACTCTACTAGAAAGTGGAATTTAAATTAGACTGCTGATCTATGTCCCCAATAACCCAGGCTTGTTGTGTTACTCACTGACTTACTGTTAGCCAAGCAAAGATATTGAATGCTGTGAGCGACTAAAAAAAGACCACCTGTTTCCTGTGTCCTAATAAAGGCCTTTATTGTGTTAAGAGCACCTTTAGTGAATCTGTTTCTCAGCTAGACCAGCGGAGGAAAGTGTGGTTATTGAATTGAGGGAAAATCAATATTTAAAAACAGACTAATTTCACTATTGTTAAGATATGAGCTGATTCCAATCATTATTTGTTAAAATGCCTCTCAATCTCAGACATCAGTTACCACAGTCAAGCTGTCTTTTAATTGTCCTGATACTAGCCGTGTTCCAATAGACTCCCTAGTGTGGTGTCACAGTCAATCTGGTCCCCACCACCTTGTCGTGTTCATGCCCCTTTATGTTCCACATGTCCCCTGAAAGCACGGGCAACAGGCGGGACACAGACACCAGCCCCCACTCCCCTCACCTCTTACCCAAATGGTGCTGGAGAGGAACAAGACAAAGGAGAGACTCACTTAATTAGCTGGACGAGAAAATGCATTGTGGCAATTACCCAGCACAAAGAGGTAAGAATGTATGGCCTGTTGATAAGGCGCGAGGCAGCGCGACTCAGCCCAGAGTGCATTTTCCTGTTGCCTGGACTCCCCTGGCCTTTCATGTGCCGAGAGAATCAGCTACAATGGAGCCAAAGATGTAGCACACTGTAGAATCATTCCCAGTCCTTTCAGACATGGGACACCACATTCTAGCTGCTTATTAGTTGAAATACAGGTTGAACGTTAGCCTAAAAGCATTGGTCTTTGAACAGGGTTTTCTGTAGTAATTCGCTGTTCATAGTTTCAGGGCTGGGGAGAAATGGATTACATGTAATCTCACAGACTCCAGGAATTATTCCAAAGCTAGAAAGATATTTATTGGGTAACTTTTAAATTCACCCAGGATGTTTATTAATAAAATGTATTGTTGTACCATTCCGTCTGATTTGCATTCAATTGCACATTGAAAACAGCCTTTCAGTGTGGTATTAAGCTTGTGCACCAAGGATTCTGACAAAGAACCCCATGAAGACACGCTAAATGTTCTGGATAAAACCATAGAGTTCTTCTAAAGCCTCTTATGGGCGAAGTAATCCAACTGTCACATTAAGAAACCAGCATACTCAATCTGGATTTGTTTTCATTTGTGTTATTTTCCTGCTGATTTTGACGTCAGAAGTAGGTACAGTAGTTCAATGATTAGTCTCCTCCTCTGTATTATTTGGTGGTCTTCTGTGATCTGTGGTGTATTGTGGACCTGCCCGTTTCTATTTCTGCTGTGTGTGAGTGGGTTGGTTCCCTGACTGGCTGGTTATGTGGATGGGGTCTTTTCTGCCGCTACTAAGAGCATCCTCCAGTTTTCCTGGAGTGCCCAGGGGGGATTTCTTTCATGAAGTCAGATAACATCCTCGCGACCCCTTCTTCCTTTTTTATGAGAGTTCCTTAACCTTGATAAATGAAGTGAGGGGAGAGCAGGAAAAAGTTGTGGAGGGCTGGGTAAAGAGAGAGGACTAGAGAGAGGAGCCGGCTCCCCGGTCCGCTCGCTCCCTCGCTCTCAGGATCAATAACGGTCGGAGAGCTGCTGAGCACTCCTGTCTGGCAGCCCTACCACTGGGGATGTGGGGAGGAGGGGTCTACCACCGCAGCCGGCCGACTACAGGAGAGTAGTGGGGCGATGGTAAGGGGAGGGGAGTGTACCAACCCACCCACCCACACACACCCTCCCCTGCCTGCCCGCCTGCTCCTGTGCCCGCTGGCTGCGCACACATCTCAGGCCTCCTTCTGTGGAGGCACAAGGTTATAGCGTGTCGATACAAATGCGTGCAGCTCTCCGACAAATGGGATTTGGCATGTTCAATCAACAGGGTTGCCAAATCCCTGTTGTTAAGTGTTGCGAAGCCATATCTGTCTGTGCCCGCATTGAGCTATGTTACCTGGATTTCTTAGCTGTCCCCTAAATATCCTCTATAAAAGTCCCCCCTAATGGAATTATCTAGTGCATTTGTCATTGGATTTGATTGGCCGGGTGTGCGTCAGCATAATGAGAATACTTTGATTTTGAAGTGCACAAGGAGAGGCCTCAGGCTCAGACACTTGTCAGAGGGCTGTGAGCAGCTAAGGAGCCTGTCTCAAAGGAAACAACAGTCACATAATCACAGCATTCAAATTGCCAAGCTCCTCTAAAAACAACTGTTGTCAAAATGTGATTTCAGACTGTCTCTGATATGGCAGCACCAATATCCTTCGCAGTGCAGCAGGTTGTTTAGGCAGGGCGATGCACATTTCTGTCTGTTTCAGTGGGCTACAATCCGCTGTCATCAGTTTGGTCTTCTAAAACATTATATTCATATTTTCATTTTATCTTAAATGTCAAGTTTGACTTTTAAGATGAAAGCCAGTTTCAGAAAGTTGCCTTTAAAGGCTTTAAAAATAATGTCACTTATGGGTA
Source organism: Esox niger (assembly GCA_016801105.1). Classification (NCBI taxonomy): domain Eukaryota; kingdom Metazoa; phylum Chordata; class Actinopteri; order Esociformes; family Esocidae; genus Esox; species Esox niger. The sequence continues at coordinate 75,441 of JACXGJ010001103.1, read as the reverse complement.
TTCATTTCAGTAATATACTATTAAATAATAGTTAATCCAGTTACACAAAACATTTTCACTTTGCCATCCTGTATGCAGTTAGACAGAAATTATTTACTGTAGAAAAGATTTTTAAACCCACCCCTTATTTTATCATTCCATTAAAATGACAAAAAGTTGAATCAGCTGCACCAAAAAAGCTGTACCTTTATGTAGTAACATTGATTTAGTTTAGGCTTAAATGTACAGGTGTGTGGTAATGTCAAGGTAACGAAGTCACTCTTCAACCAACAAATGGTCAAAATGACAGACCATTGGCAATCTATCCAAGACATATAAAAAAATTCAGACCAAGAATACTAACAAATAGTCTTAAAGAATGGGCAATATGTTTTAAGTGTTAGCTGTCAGAAAGAGATGACACATACCTGGCCTAAATGGGAGGTCAGGAAGGTAAATTAATTGAAATTCAGTAAAACAATACGAAAGAAATACACATTTCTGGAATATGTGAAACAAAACCTGGATGAATAACAAAACCTTTTGATCATTGTGTTGTCGATGGTTTCGTTTTTTTGGCTGTAATCCAGAACTAATTTTGGTATTAAAAAACACTACCTTTCAACAGAGAAACTGGTTGCCAACTGTAGACAGTGTGTCACAACAACTGTTTTTTGGTGCCTCTGGGCCAGGTTAGCTTGACTATATTAAGTCAACCATGAATTCTACCACAGAATACTTAGGGGGAATGTGAGGCCATTTATCAAAAAGAAGAAGCTGAACTGAAAATAGATCTTGCAGCAGAGAAATAACCTCTTAACATTACAGCAAATTCAAAACAGAATGGCCGAGAAACAGGAAACAGAGAGTTTAGGAATGGTACACTCAAACCCAGATGTCAATCCTATAGAAAGGCAAGGACAACTTGAAGCAGGCTGCATATTGTAGAAAGACATCACACATCACACAGTTGAAGTAGTTCTTTAAGGACGCGTGGGCACAAAATACTCCCAGTTCGTGTAAGAGACTGATAGGCAGTTACAAGAAATGTCTACCATGATGTTATTTTAGCCAGAGGAGGTTACACCAACTCTTTAAGCTTGGGGTGTACTTGTTTTTTTTCCATTTTATTTCGGGAGATTTTTTGGAAATAAATGATTGCCAACATTTTTGTTCAGTCTGATTTGTTCAAAAAGTCTTCCTCTACATTTCTGTGATTATTAAATGAAATGTCAAATTTCCCCTGCCCCAGTACACCTGTCAAAAAGAAAACTTTTCAGGGATTGCACAAACTCTACTCTGTTTTCTGTCTCATATTATCTTTCTCCTCCTACATTCAGACTGTGCTCTATCTCACTACTTCTCTTTCACCTCCACTCCTACATTCAGAGTGTTCTCTCTCCTCTGCCCTTTTTCTACCCCTTTCCCTCCTGCCATCGTTTACACCTGATCCTTTCATGTACTCCTCCCTAATCTCATCCTAAAACCCCTTGAGTTCCCCTCAACAATCCACTCCTCATTCTCTCCACCTCTCTGTTACCCTCTCCCTCTTGTTGAGTATCAATCCACGCTGCTCATCCCAGGCTCTCTCTTTCTCCCTGTGTTTAATTGAGTCAGTGAGCATTTGACCACCCCCATCATTGGTAGGGAGCGGGTTGGCCCAGCCCTCCCAGGAGGAGAGACATTGTCTGGGCTGTCCCGCCGGTGTAATCCCCTCTACCGGGACAAAGGCCTGGTCCTCCTCCACTACTGAAGGGAATTAACCCCTCAACAAGAGCCCAACCCAGGCCCAACTACCCCTCGTCAAGCCTCCTTGCCAAGCCCAACTACCCCTTATCAAGTCTGTTGGTCAGGTCCAACTAAACCTTATCAAGTCTGTAGGTCAGTTCCAACTAAACCTTATCAAGTCTGTTGGTCAGGTCCAACTAAACCTTATCAAGTCTGTAGGTCAGTTCCAACTAAACCTTATCAAGTTTGTAGGTCAGGTCCAACTACACCTTATCAAGTCTGTAGGTCAGGTCCAACTACACCTTATCAAGTCTGTAGGTCAGGTCCAACTACACCTTATCAAGTCTGTAGGTCAGGTCCAACTACACCTTATCAAGTCTGTAGGTCAGGTCCAACTACACCTTATCAAATCTGTAGGTCATGTCCAACTACCCCTTATTAAGTCTGTAGGTCAGGTCCAACTACCCCTTATCAAGTCTGTAGGTCAGTTCCAACTACCCCTTAT
>JACXGJ010001103.1:0-73129 GCA_016801105.1 Esox niger | reverse complement strand
CTGTAGGTCAGGTCCAACTACACCTTATCAAGTCTGTAGGTCAGGCCCAACTACCCCTTATCAAGTCTGTAGGTCAGGTCCAACTACACCTTATCAAGTCTGTAGGTCAGGCCCAACTACCCTTTATCAAGTCTGTAGACCAGGCCCAACTACCCCTTGTGAAGTCTTGAAACTCAACCCCTGGTCTGGTCTCACTACAAATGTCACACTGCTAGGGGGTCCCATTCACATATTTGAGTATGTTTATGTTGGTTACATACCAACTGGTATGCTTATGAAGCAGACATGGTATGCTGCCTACCAGTAACTTTCAGGCATTGGTGGTGAAATAATTAATCCTGCAAGTTTAAGCATAAATGCACCTTTGAAATATCCGGAATTGTAAAAAACGTAATGATTGACCTTTTCTAATCATGAGCTCGTCACACTATTTTTAGTAATAGCAGATCAGTAGTGACATGAGGAAGAAACCTCCATGTTCTTCATCATGTTGATGTGGGCGGTGCATAGGTATGTAACAACACTGTCTCCTTAAGGAACCACCCCCACTTCCTGCTAGCCACCCACTAGCCTCTATTCATCACTCGTTTCTCTGTCATTCTCACTTTCTCTCCCTCTGTCTCTTTCTTTCTCACTCTTTCGCACTCTCTCCCTCTTTCCTCCCCCTGCATCGATGGGCTGCAGTGAGATGGGGGTGACTCCCTCTATGTCCAGATCTAAGGGTAGCCACACCTCCACTGGCCTGATGACACACCACACACAAAGGAAGAGAGGAGGCCATGTTGCCATGGGAACCACTGGTCAGAGTTTACCAGAGGGGAAACAAACAAAGTAATGTTCATAGAAGCAGGTTGTGCAATGGGAGTAGAGATCCTATGTGTGTGTGTGTGTGTGTGTGTTTGTGTGTGTGTGTGTGTGTGTGTGTGTGTGTAGTTTTTTTCAATGACCTCATGGAGGTACATTGGCATTGTTTTCCTACCTGCTATTTCAATGCATACAGGTTTGTTCACTCAAACACTATAATTTAAATGTCTTCAGAAATGGTATGTCCTATTTCTTTTGTACCTTTAAGCGTTTGCATGAATGTCATTTTAATTTTGATATACACTCATGACTCATAATTCTATCCTAAGCCTCTTCTCCCTTTAATCTTGTGTGTGTGTGTGTGCGTGTGCGTTTGCGTTTGCGTGTGTGTGCGTGTGTGAGTGTGCGTGTGTGAGTGTGTGTGCGTGATAGTGAGACTAACATAGGTGAAGATGGCCTGTGTGTCTGTTCCCAGTTTCCCTCAGTGATCTCCCTGCCGTGCCCACTGCGCTGCTGCTATCACACACTCACACACTCCTGTCACTGCTCCTCCTCGTTCTCCTCCCTTTACACCCCCCACACCCCTCTGAATTTGTAGATGAGCTGTAGGTTGGGAAGGAAACGTGGTGTATCCATCCAACAAGAGGACACTGTGTCTCGCGGTGGTTGGATGTCGTCCCTTTAGCCTAGTCTCAAACCACGCGACGAACACTGCAGCTCCCCACCCCCTACCCCCCCCCTGCGTTTTCTCTCAAATTCAGTCTCCCCCTTCTAAGGTGAGGTGGTAAACAACTGCGGCTTAGCACTATAGACATCAGCAAACCCCATGTCAAAGCCTCCCATGATTTCTCAGGAAAAAGCTCCATGCCTTCATTTCGGTGTCCCCTCTGTTTCCCCTCCCCCTTCCTTCCACGCTTCTTTAGTTCTGCACTTGGCTGCTTCAATAATATTTAGAAGATGATCTTTTTTTTTTCTTTTCCCGCTCTCCTTTTTAATTTCTTTTTTTCTTTTTTTCAACACAAGTCCAATGCCATAGGGTGAAAACTCCCCCTGTACCCCCTCTCCTTCAGAGCTGACAGATAGACAAACGCACTGTTCTCTCTTTTTTTGCCTTTCACCTCTCAAGACTCCCTCCGTCCATCGTGCTAGCCCGCCACAATGTGTCCGCTTTATCCCGCAGCCGGGAGAATGCAGTCCTGAACTAACAATATCACCAAGGCTGTCTGAATGCAGGGGAGCCTCATTGTGTCCTGGCAGAGGGGAGTTAACACCCATGTCTGAGCCCAATGAATAGTATTATTGTGTCTGAGACATGCACCTCACCCCGGTCTCCCCCGGTTCCCCCTCATCTCCCCCTGTCCATACCCCTAACACACCCCTTTCTTGTCCAAACAGCCCAGTTTTTTATGTCCTCCTAACTCCCAACTTCCAAAAGCCCATCAGCTCACTAAAAGAGTACGTAGCAATTTATTTATTCTCTGCATAACACAATATTTGGATTTGTTTGTGACAGTGGAGCCAGGGAGGTGAGCCCTCTAGGTTTTTAGGTGGTAGTGCAGTGATGAAGGTAGCTAGTGGGGATGGGGGGTGTTTGGCTATGGTCTTCACAGTTGGCTGACACAATGGAGCTGAGATTCCATGAAGAAATGTCCCCGACAGTCATTTGCATAATAAGAGGGTGCTGAAACCATTTGAATAATTTTAGACAATAGAAAAGCACAAGTGTTTTTAACAAAGTTTCTGTCGACAATGTGAGTGTGTTTCACTCACATTCTTCCACATTCAATATGCTAACTGCTATGTCTCTGAAGCAGAACATGCATTTCTCTTGCACAGTTTTTTTTTTTCGGTGGGGGGGTTACGATTTACTGACAATAGCAAATTACCTAAAACTTGGTGGACCTTTGGGGCTGGGCTATAGGTGGTTATTGGTAAAGAGTGTATTTTGTTCAGGGGCATTTTTTCTGAATTCCACCAGTGCTATATGGTGATTTTTATAATAGGCCCAAATGCTGTCACTGGCTGCTGTGGAGAGAAGGCATCAGAGTAATAGCCCAGAGTACACTTGGCAGCCAGTTTCTTCCTGCCTGACACACTTAACTCAACATTCTCCCATTTCAGCTTTTCTTCACACAGGGGGTGATGAAGTTCACATTACAGACTGTGAGCATGCCAAAATATTCACCCCCCCACATCTCTCCGATCAAAGCACAAGGTTGACATCTGGAGTGGGCAAAATGCAGCGAGTTAAGCTCAACTTTTTCTTCTCGTTGTCTTGTTGTTTGTGTGCAGGAGGAGGAGAGACAGAGTGAAAAAGAGGAGGACGCGGAGGAGAGTGGGTTGAAGGAAGGGAATGGAGCAATGAACAGTGAACCAGGGAGCAGGTGAACCCAGCTGTAGATGGCCATGGGCTCTGGCTCCCCCCGTGGCCCTCTGCTCTGTGCCGGGGTCTCAGGGAGCTGACTGAGGCCAGCCAAGCAGCGGCGAGGTGGGCAGACGAGCCGAGGCAAGGCGGGCTCTCGTCCCCGCTGGCAAGCTGCTCTTCGGCAGCATGGAGCAGGGAATCAATATGGAGGAGTGAGGCTAGCAGGGGTCGCCCAGAACCGCCTCTGGCTGTAGTGCCCAGGGACCCAGCAGTCCACAACCAGCCAGGGCCCTAACCCTAACCACCCTGTGTATGTTTGTGTGTGTGGGTGGGTGTGTGTTTGAGCATGTCTGTGTGTGTGGTTCTGCCGGAGGGGCTTTCCTGACCCATGACCGCTTGATAAAACTTTGGCTGCTAGCAAGAGAGCGAATGAGAGAGAATGAAAAAACGAACGTCAAAGGTTTTTCTTCCATTTTTTCCTCTGGTTACTCATTCTTACCCATCCTACCTGACTGTTTGAATGAGAGTTCAGTGAAAAGGCCTCTTATATTTAATTGAACAGGCCTCTCTTTCTTCATTTCCCCCCTAAGCATATATAACAGCTGAGCACTCCTCATCTGATACCAGGACAGAAGGACAATTTCAAATTGTTTTCCTCTTGCAGATTCAGATCAGTCCTTTTTTCACCTCCCATTTTGTGACTCACGACTCCTGGTACTGTCAGATGATATGGGAGATGTTATTGATCCAAACGGAGAAAGAAGAGGTGCTGGTTTTGATGCAGTACCATTCACTGTCTGTGGTGATGAGACCAGAAAACCCCTTTACTGAACACTGAACTACACTCAGGATTGAATGAGTCCTAATTGAGTGCAGATGAAAAGGACAGAGGACGTAAAGTACAGTGCCTGAAATGTGACCCTCTCCACCAGTTCTGTTTCATGTGACTTTTTGCCTGCATATTTAAAGAATCCGATTCACACAAGAACCACTATCTTTAGATACAAAAAAAGGATGAAAAGATCCAGTGGAATGAGAATTGCGTAATGGAAAGCCTGCAACACATAAAGCAGAATTAAAACATTTCATTGGAGAAGATAATGATTCTCTATGCCGGCTGGGCTTAAGAGGACAAAGGGGACATTGCTAGGTTGGAGCCTGAAGCACTTCCCCAGAGAGAGGCCTAGGAACAACACAACACTGGTGATTTCAAAGGGTAAGTAGGCATGACATTTAGTGTACCATTGTTTGAGCCTTTTAAACCAATGTCATATGTTATCTGAAGATAGCTGGGTATACATTAAAATGCGATATGAAAAGTTTTAGGTCTTTTTAAAAGAAGAAAAATGTCAAATCCAGGCCAATGCTTATCAAGTAAAACAGTATGAAAATACAGTATGACCTAGAACTCTGCGCTGCTTCCACCGCTTTGACATAAAAGCCCTTGGCTGTGATGATTCCGTAATTGAATGATGCAATAGTTGCATTGCTTACTGGCAATCGTTATTAAGAGTTCCGCGCCAATCTGCTGGCATAGAGGGACGGGCGCCACGCTGTGTCTCAGCCTGGCAGCGCCGTGCCGCGTGCCTACAAAATGGCTGCCACTGTCTGCCAGCTGTCTGCTCAGCCAAGATGGCGACCGTGGACCGCGTTTAATGTCCTCCATCTGCTTAATCAATAACAGGTATGCAAATAGCCTGTGAACGCATTTGCATATGCTTGATTCTTAGGACGAGGACGTCGGGCGGGACCAGCCGTGCCGTCGTGTGAATTAAGATGCTCAGGAGAATTACGGGACAAATGTTTCTTGTTGTGGCACCCCGCCTGTCTTTCCTCTTTCATCCGAGCCCGCCTGTTTTATGCGTTGATGGCATTACCGCTGCTGCTTTTGATGTGAGCGAATCGCGGGGCGGCAGTCAGTGACTGTCTGCCTGTCTGCTCATTGTGCAGCATGTGACATCTGTGACTGGCTGCGGCTAGGTACCTTACTAGCACGCCGCTAAGTCCCCACACTGTAATGGCGGTAGAGGAGGGGAGCTAAGCCCACGCCTGCTTGCCCGCCCGGCCAGCCCAACTCCACACAAATAATGACCTCATTAGCATGCACAGCACTCCCCGCTATAGGGCCTGGTGCGCCGCTGCGCCGTGGGACCCAACAGTGGACGCCCTTCACACAGCGCTCAGCATGCAACACTGTGTTCCCCCACACAATGCAGCCGCTCCATAGTCTTTATTACGCCCTGTCAAAGCACAGGGGATCAGAGGTATCAGGAGGGAAACAGCGGGCGGTGCGCTAAACGTAGACGAGGCAATATATTTGTGCTTTCTGGTCTTAATGTGGTGTTAGTGGCCATGGATGGACGTACTGTAGCGCTGGTGTTTACACTAGATGGCTGTGCTGATACGATCTCAGCCGTTCACACACATTTTCACCTGTCAATGCTAATTATGGCACTGAGTCCTCTGAATTATCTGTGTCCTGGAAATAAGCTGTCATCTGCTCTTAAGCCCTTTGAAGTGTGTGTGTGTGTGTGTGTGTGCACGTATGGGGGGTTGTGTGTTTATGTGTGTGTTGGTTTGTGTGTATGGAACCCCCAAACCCTTCAGGTGAGCAGAGGGGAGAACATGGTACATACTAGCAGCCCTAACAGACACATATACATGTACACAATGTATACACACACGCACATACAACCACAATATACAGCTTTGGAAAAATTAAGAGACCACTGCACATTTTTCTTTCCTTTCCAAACATTTTGAAAAGGAGTGTATTGAGTGAGGAACAGAAGCATTAAAATTAAGAAACAACTGCAAATTGAACGCTATACACACACACACCTACACACACACACACACACACACACACAGAGAACATATGTACACACACACATACACACTGCACCACCACACACAGAATCCTCTCCAAGGAGGAAACATGACACCGAACTGAAGCCCATGTAATCTAATCATTTTTACTGTAGTTCTCATAACTTCCTACAATTGAATCACTCCGGAGAACACTGGTTAGCCTTAGGCCACTTCATGACCAACATTGCAGTGTGTCCTGCGTGGGTTACACTGGGTGGGAATTTTTTTTGGCAATCCAGGTGGCGGATGGAGAGCATCCAACGCTAAACATAATCATACATGGTAACAGTAGCTAGCATATAAATAGTCGAACTCGGGCTAGCATGGCGAAACAGAGGTGGATTTGGGGTTTGCCGCCCGGTCATCATTCTGCGGTGTGGGACACTGTCCATCTGAGGGACACTGTCCATCTGAGGGACACTGCCCATCTGAGGGACACTGCCCATCTGAGGGACACTGTCCATCTGAGGGACACTGCCCATCTGAGGGATAGTGAACATTTGTGTACTTAACATGGGTGATGTCTGTGGGATCAGAAGCTAGCATGTCCTCGCTAGGCTGCATGCGCATTTACTTATTCAAAGCAGGGAGTCCCATTCTCCTATCTCCCTCTATCAATTCTGTTTAATAGAACTGCCTGTCTAATCAGTGCACACTCTGGGAGGAGGGGGGTGTGGAGGACAGTGCTTAATGGTTAGCTTTTGCCCACATTAGCCTTTTAGCATGCTAAAATGCTAGCCCGAGTACAGGTTACTGTATCCTGCCTTTGTGAGTAAAATGGATGCCAGTTTTATGGTGTTGTTCTGTGTAGCTGAGAGCTATGGGGGGTGGTGGGTCTGACGGGGGATACCGGGGTGGGGTTGGGGGTAGGTGGTGTCTGGGTGAGGGGATCGGGACAGTAGGGGAGTATTAAAGAGAGAATAGGATGTCTGGGTCAGTGTGCTGGTGCCTCATTTGCATATTCAGAACAGCTGGGGGGCCCATATGTTTTTAGCAGCGCCAGACGAAAATTACATACAGAAGTATACACACCACATCTCATCCTGTAGACTCCCTTCAACACACAAGCACACACAGACACACAAGCACACACAGACACATAGTTACACACACACACACACACACACACACACACACACAAACCACTCCAAATCAACTGCCGTTTGGGCTCGAATCTGGACATTCACGCTTTTACTTGAAAACACAAAAACACCCCCAACCCCCTACCTCTACCCCAAAACAGAAAGCTTTTATGCTAATGATGCCCATAGCCATATGTGTGAGTACGCCACTGCAATTATGCATAATTCATCACATGGGGAGGAGACAGGAGGGGGCTGGTACAGGTGCAGTCCCACAGTAATGGAGTTATTCTGGGATTTCAGTCAAAATCCAAAGATGCTACGTTCGGTCACCTAATGATGTTTTTTGTTGTGGGTTTATTGCAGTTTGGAATCAATGGATTATGTTTGGCATACATTTTAAAGTAAAAAAATCTATACGTTACTGTATAATTGCGCTCAGTAAATCCTGCTACGGCTACAGGAGGGGGAAGGGTGTGCATGTTTGTGTGACGGTGTGTGTGCGTCTGTGCATATGTGTGTGTGTCTGTGTGTGTGTGTGTGTGTGTGTGTGTGGACTATTAGGGGCCAGGGTTGAAGGATCCCACACCTATATCAGCAAACAGATACAGCCCATACACTCATCACGAGACACACAGACTTATTAATTCAAAACCAAACATGAGGTTGGCTTCTCCTGCTAAATGGGATGTTTTGTATTCAAGGTACACAGGGAAGTGCTGTACAATTAGCTATTTGTGTTCATATTGTCATTTCCCCTTCATATGCATGACATAAGACTTGTCTCCCAATACATATTATTACACCCTGTTTTAATAGTCAGGAATTACTGTGATCATATGGGTTATATTTTCTTTGCTGATAAAAGTCTAAACTCACCAGAAATTATCAACAAACGTCTGTAGGACAAACCACTCTAGACATTAAACCAAAAACATACATTTTCTCTGATTCTGGTGTTGCTATTTACAGATTGCTGGTTTTCAGTCGAGTTTGAATATTTACGGTACACCATTTGAATTGTGCTAGTAGTGGTGGTGTTGGTAGGCCCATTGTAGTGTGAACACAATCTTGTCTCATGAAGCCCTCCTCAATGTGAGTGCTCACTGCTTTTATATGCTTTGATATTGATTGAATGTGGTCCACCCACAAAAGTAATAGTTGCTGAAACCATTTACAGCATTGCTCAATTCTCCCAGAACTGTTTAGCATTTCCTTGCGTTTGTGTTCCAACGAATGACTGCTGGCTCCTTTCACGTTGTCCTACTTTCCAATTTAAATGAATAATAATTCCTATGCATACAGTTATATTTTGTTAATCATCAATGTTCAAACCGTACAAATAAGATGTTCTTTCTTGCTTCTATCAGAAGCAAAGAAACTTAATTTGTTACTTTATGTAAATGATCTTATTTATTTTATTGTTATTATTATCAGTATAACAATTATGTCATTTAGAAGTGGCATTGTAATTTATTTTTGATTTCATTATATGTTCAGGCATTTGTATGCTTCATTGGACAGAGACAGTGGGGAAAGCAGAGGTAGGATTTTTGCTGATGGAGCTGAGGGCCAGACTGAAAGCCATTCTGTACATGTGCACATGGCTTTGACATCTGGACCAACCTTGGTTATAACTGGGAGTTATTGGTTGGTGTCATTGAGTAACCACCAAAGGCAGTCCCCATGTCTATTTTCAAACTTTTAGCCCTATCCTTATGAAAACAATCCGATTTTAGTATGTTTTTGTTTATCATGTACTTAAGGGAGATCATGTATCATTCCGCTAGAACATTAATTTACCAAAACAAAATGGCCTGATTATGGAATAATGGAGACCGGTCCGCAGTCATTCGAGAAGCACTATGATTACTTCAAGAGGGAGTCTTTTAAACTGTACTGCTGCTTTAAAACCTAACAATATCTAGAGTATCATTGTAGAAATCCCGCCTCAACCATTGAAAAAAAATGAGCAAACAACTTCCATAGGAAGAGTTGCTTTAGTAACACAACACTGCTCCAGTGCTCCAATACGGACAGCAGGCTGCTGACTGCTGATTACAGACAGCAGAGGGAAAACAGTCAGGCATTTATCCAAGTCACTGATTATGTCATTTCAAAGGGCCTAAGCACTCAGCCACACAGACAGCTCTGAGGGCAGAATTATGACGCGGGAGTAGGAAGTGGAATGGGGGGAGTATGAAAGGGAAATGAAAATGGAGTGCTGTATGTGTGATTATACTGGCAGAGGCCAAGCTCAAGTACAGGCCTGAGATTTGGACCATAATGAAAATGTGAGTGGCCGAGGAGGCGGCGTGAACCCCATAACACAGCAGGCTCTGAACAGCACCTAACACCCACACACACACACGCACGCACGCATGCGCGGGCGCGCACAAATCAGCACCTAACACACACAGACGCGCACATCAGCACAGCGCGTTGCTTAAGGGGAACACACTGTATCCGCCGACTCCTCCGTCTCTGCTCTTTTGGGGACACGGAGAAGTGGAGAGGGCTGAGCGAGAGAAAGACGGGGCTGAAATCACGTTCGTTCTGGGATGACATGAAGAGGAAAGCTTAAAAAATGGAAAATAATAGTGAAAATAACACAAGGCAGATAGAAAGGCGGTGTTCGATGGAGCTGTGTGATATGAAGCCACAGCGTCACCAAACCCCCGGAGCTGGTGTTCGCCAAGAAGCTCAGCTAACTGACGAGCAGTCACAATGCACCGCATAAATATAACATTTGAGTCGCCGAGCAACCCCATTAGAGGGGGGATGGTAACCTAAGCGTGGGAACGAAGCCAAAGTGATGGGGGATCCAGTCAGGCAAACGGCTAGACGGCCCAGCTGCACCGACTTCCATTCAGGAGCAGGTGAAACGAGGACCCTTAGGGTCGAGGTCAGAGGGGGATGCTGTCTGCTGTGCAGGCCTGTCTGTCTGGCTGCTGCCTCAAATGTCTTTGCTGATTTTATAACCGCTACTTATTGCCTCCCAGGGACCCCTTCCTCCAGACATCCACACCCCCCCCAGTCGGTTGGAGACCGGCACAGACCATGTCCCCTTTGGCTCGTTGTCTCGGGTCACATGACTGGTCCATGCTGGTCGTGATGCTGCACATTAGGATGTGACACAGATGTTTAGTAACCGATGTTTTGGTTGGCCAGGAAGCAGACATGCGTGTTCAGTGTATTGTAATGAGAAATGTAGAAATACTGAAAGTAGCTGGCATTGTGGCGTTTTACATTTGAGTCCCTGTTTATTTTATATACAGTGTATAAAAGATGCCAGTCAGATGCCCTTGCAGTTTATTTTGCTTTGAAGTACAGACAATCTGCATTGAATATCTTAGACATTTAAAGGGGCACTGTGTAGAAAATGTACAGGGGCACTGAATACAACATTTAAAGGGCACTGTTTAGAACATTTAAAAGAGCACTGTGTAGAATCCTTCTTCTAAATAATAACCAGATTTGGCTCCTATTTGTTTTTCTTTACTGAATAAGACCGGAATAGTATTATCTAGTTCAGAGTGTTTTGGGGTGGGAAGGATAGTACTGCAAGTGTTTAAAGCGAGTATAAGGAGATTAAAAATCAATGCACACTTATAGACTGACCACTGATACATTTTAAATGGGGAATAGCTGAGGCAGTCTGGTCACTTTTATAGAAAAAGATTGTTTGAAATATTAATTTAAAACACAAACTGCAGATGTCGACTGGTCTTTTTTGCTTGTGTTTATGCTAGTATTAAAGTAAAAGTTGAACAAATTGCCACTTTAGAGCAAGATATGCTTGTTAAAATATTTACCTGATCACAAATACATTGCATTTATACATTATCTATAAAGTATGCTTTTATATGTATGAAGTTGATACATTCCGATGCCATTGCAATATAATGGTTTATAGTGCTTACACAGTGCAGTTAAACACCTAGCACCACCTTGGACATTATATCACATTAGAACCCTTCAAAATGAGTTACTTTACCTCATCTTATCTCTTTAAGAGGGATTTTACTTCATGATATTACTATAAGAGGAGAGAATTTACCTCATAATATCCCTGAAAGAAGAGAGCCTATACCAATCAATCAATCAAAGTTATTTATAAAGCCCTTTTATACCAGCAGTTGTCACAAAGTGCTTTTACAAAACACCCAGCATTAAACCCTAAGGAGCAAGCAATAACAGTGTTGAAGCACTGTCTGGCATGGCTACACCTCAAGATCTCACTTTAAGAGGAGGGAATTTACATCATAATATCCCTGAAATAAGAGGGCCTAGAACTCATGATTTCACAATTAAGAGGAGGGACATTACCTCATATCTCTGTAAGAAGAAGGACTATACCTCATGATATCACATTAAGAGGAGGGACATTGCCTCATAATATCCCCGTAAGAAGAGACACTATACCTCATGATATCACTTTAAGAGGAGGGACGTTACCTCATACTATCCCTGTAAGAGGAGGGCCTATACCTCATGAGATCACTTTAAGAGGGACATTACCTCATACTATCCCTGTAAGAGGAGGGCCTATACCTCATGATATCACTTTAAGAGGAGGGACTTTGCCTTATAATCAGTTTTTAGAGAAAGGAAGTAGTTAAATGGGTGCTGAAGACAGCATCTAGCCACTCGTTATTCACATTCTGCTTCATTAACTGGGCTGAAAGAGAGCCCGTTCTCCCCATAACCACCTCAATAGACCTGTCTCTGTGTCCTGGAAAAGCCCCCTCTTCTGCTTCCCTCTTGCCTCCTCTCCTTGGCCCTAATCGTCTCAACTCACACTGAAATCAAGCTTAGTAACGGCATGTTTTGTGAGCCCCCCTCTCTCTTCCCCAGCACCGCAAAGCTCCCCTGCTTCCCCTTTTTCTCCCACCTTGGTCCGCCACCCACCCACCCACTGCTTAAATCCCTATCAGCATGTCAACAAAATGTCTGCTCAGCTGGGGTTGACACACTCAAACACATAGTCACTCGTTAGCTTCTAGGGTTTAGCTTAGTCCCTGCTGACCCCTTTCTCTCCCTACACTCCCTGTTCCCCTCTGTACTGAGTCCTCCTCTTGTCTGGAATGGCTAGTAGGGTGTTTGCTGAAATAGATACATGCTGTCCCTTTTGTTGCTTGTGGTGTAGATGCTTAGCAGAACCTTACATAATAATATTTATATAATAATAATATTTATTTATACTTTATTTTGAAGAAAGTGAAGTATGATATGTGGATTCTATTACACGTGGATTCTATGATACGGGAATTCTACTTATTGCTAATAGAAATATCACAATGGAAGATTTGTGTGAAGGGTATGAGTTCTTCCAGGCTTGAGCTGTATGCTTTAGGTTTCACTTTTGTCAGTCCAAGTCGGTGTGTGTTCGTTATATGTCCTCTAGTATATCTAGCGGTTAGTGCCCAGTTTGTGTCAGACTTGTGTCAGATAGTAGCATTGTACAGTGCATCTCTGCGTTGTGTTGTCACAGCAACGTGTTGTTGTGCATCTGTGATATGTTGTGCTGTTTTGTGTTATCTGTATTGTGATGTGGTGTACCTGCGTTGAGTTGGGTTGTATCTGTGTTGAGTTGTATCTGTGTGTGAGTGTGTTGTATTTGTGTGTTGGTGTAATGTATCAGTGTAGTGTTTGGTTGTATCTGTGTTTTGTTGGGTTTTATCGATGTTGTGATGGGTTGCATACGTGTTGTGTTGTGTTTTATTTGTGTGTTGGCACGTTGTACCGGTGTTTCTTTGAGTTGTATCTGTGTTGTGATGGGTTGTATCTGGGTTGTGTTTGGTTGTATATGTGTTGTGTTGGGTTGTTTTGGTGTTTTGGTGTGATGTACCTGTGTTGTGTTGAGTTGCATCTGTGTGTTGGCATGTTGTATTGTGTTGTGGTTGGTTGAATCTTTGTGTTAGTGTGTTGTACCTGTGTTGTGTTGAGTTGCATCTGTGTGTTGGCGTGTTGTATTGTGTTGTGGTTGGTTGAATCTTTGTGTCAGTGTGTTGTACCTGTGTTGTGTTGAGTTGCATCTGTGTGTTGGCATGTTGTATTGTGTTGTGGTTGGTTGAATCTTTGTGTCAGTGTGTTGTACCTGTGTTGTGCTGGCCTGTAAAGCTGTCTCCCCGTTTGCCACTGATGTCATTAGTGAGGAGAGAATGAGGGCACCCTGGGAGCATACATACATATTTGACAATCCCCAGCCACTGTCTCCCCACTGCAACATATAAAACCTGCATCCACACAGCATCTTTTTCTTCTCCAGGATTGGGATCTTTTGGGGGGACAATGACTTGCATGGTGTATTCACACTGGTGGCCAGCCTCCGCCAGCGTAGCTCAATCTCTATGTAAATGGATTCAGATTCATTCGTTGCCCAAAGACCATCAGCTTGACTGCAGATTAAAGCTGAGGCTGGATGGAAGGTGTTTCCACACTGGGCTGTAGCAGGCTGGACTTGGGTTTTGCTAGTGTTTTGAAGGTGAACCCCTGTCATAAATGCACAGAAACCCCTATTAAACGCTAGCTTGATTTTGGGCTGTGATTTACAAATGTGATTTTGCCGTAAGCGGGGCACCCATGTGTCGCTCCGCTATTCCATCAGGCACGCAGCAGTCGGCTAAAGATCAGGGGGTCCTCAATCGGCAGACGTAGGGAAACGGGAAAAGGAAAAGGGAGGGGTGGGGGGGCGTTTCCATCTTTGTGGGGACTCCTCTAGGGCGCAGTTTGGTATTCATATTGAGATATTCCTGAGAGCATCGACATTATTACACCCACACACACACACACACACACACACACACACACACACACACACACACACACACACACACACACACACACACACACACACACACACACACACACACAGACACACACACGCCTTTTCTCTGCTATTCTTTTGGTTCTCTGAAACATCTCTACCATTGTGAACATCTATGTGAAGCAGTTCATTGTTATTCATTTCACTGTCATCCTGACTGCCCTGTGAGACTAAGACTGGTACAGCATCCATATAGCGGACTGGCTGGTTGTTAGCACCAGAGGATGACACACACTGCAGGTTGATGCTGATCTGCCTGATGTTTCTGCTGTACTGTAGGAGTTCCACAGTCCTGGGAGGACATGAATCAGGGCTGCCTGGATCACAAGGGACCAGCGTAGATTGTCATTGACCCGCTTTTTTAATATGGTCCTGCTACTGTAGAATCCATGGTCATCAAAAAGATCCCTTATATCTAAGATGTTATATTTTAAGATGATATATTAGGATGCATGTGTTATATGTTCACTTGTGGTAAATGTAAGTCCTATAATGTTGACCTCTGATTTAGCCTGTTAACAGTACTTTTTTAGTGAGGCTAAAATAATGTCTTTAACACAATTCATTATTAGGGTTTTAGCAGTGTACTTTCATAAGGACACCACCCCGTAAAATGCCATGTCAACTGTCCACATGGTGGCGCTGTAACTTGCAATAAACAAGGACATATTTACAAGCACAGCTTGCACCTGGTTTGCTGTAGAGTTGTGGAAATCGGTAGATAGGTCCACCTCCCCACGAGGAGCTCATTTTCCTAAAGAACCCATAGGGTCCATCATGATGGATTTTCTGCCATTTTAAGGTAGATCCCTACTCCTCTGGGAAGGAAGGACCAATCTGCATGTAACTTGGCGGGTAGAATAAATGGACGAGGTACTAACAACGTTATATTTCCCAGACTTCTACAGCAGAAATCCTGGCCACAGCTAACCCGTTTATTTTCATGTAGGTAAGCTCTAACACATAAATGCCTATAAATCAGGCCTAAGTAGTCGGAACATAATGTAACTTAATATAAGACTTTAACAAAAGTAAACAAAACAATGGGGCTATAAAAGCTATATTTGTGGATCTCCTCGACCATTTGACAAAGTGTGGGGAAACTCATGCACACTCAGTTCTAAGTCTGTAAGTCTAATTACCTGTAAAGTGTGGTGCATTTTGGCCCATTGGTGATACTGTAATATGGGGAAATCCCTTCATAGAAGCACATAGGCTCCTATCAGCCGTACTGTTGCAGTTAGTGCTTGAAAATAAAGCGTTGGACAACAGCTTTGTTGACAATTTTAGAAAAAAATACAAGAAAATCGATTTAATTTTCTTTTCTGTGTTTATTTGTGTTGTTTTGGCAAGCATGCAAAGGGGCAGAGAAAAAGCTAACAATGAGGAAATGACTAATTTCTCAATGTTGCCGTACACTGCTAATACCCGGAAATGCTGCTTGCAGCTTTAATCTACTCCTGCTTTCTTTCTAACCTTCTTGGTTTTACTCAGTTTTATTAGCAAATTAACATATTTATATATTTTTTGGTCTGTTTGTTTCACTGTCCTCTAACATATTGTCCATCTCCCTCTGTTTTTTAACACTTTCTCCTTGTAGCTCTGAAGAAGTTTGCTTTGCTGAGTCCATAAAGAGGTGTTTTTCAAAAGCTGTGTTAACAGAGGAACAATGGTTCAATGAGTTCCCCTCTGTGAGGGTCTGGTTCCCATGGGGACTCGGCATAGCACTCTACTGGCCCAGCCCTCCCTGGCCCTCCCTGGCCCTCCATTCACCTTTCAGTCATGTTCACTTAGGGCCTTTTTAGACTACGAGAGTGAGAATAAAACGATATAGATAGACTTGTCTTAATTTGCAGAATAGTTTCCATAGTGTTTGAAATTATACTGGTGTATTGCCGGTATTCTTTAAGAGGGTTTTGCCCTGGAATCAAGCCATCTGTGGGCACAGCAACTTAACCAATGCTTTTTCAGTTTCATACATCCAGAAGTCTATCATTGAAGTCTATCTATCAAGTCTATTCATAGGCCACGTTAGGAAGCCTTTATAAAATCGATTTGGTAACACAAAGCGTAATAACAGTAAGCTATTTGTTGTCTGTTCTGCCTGTGCCGTGATGTCAGGTTGTGATGTTTTGTGATCTGATGGTGTCACCCTTGATACCCAGGGAATGCTCCATTGAAAAGAGTGGTGTAGTAATTCACTAGGAAATGGACCCATGAAAATGGTGGTAGAGTAACACGCCAGGGAATCCTCCATTGAAAGGTTCACACTCTGACATAATGGCATGTGTATTGGGCTTTACAAATTAGATTTTACATTTATGTCATGGTTATGGGTTGATTATCAAGCAATTTGAACAAAAATGTTTTGGGCTTTCAAATAAGCTATTTCCTTATCATCTTTTGTAGTTCTTATTTCCCCCTTTTCAGTTGTTGAGTTACATTTTCATCGATGACATGGGGAAACGGTTATATACTCATTTGTCTAGTTGAAAATAGAAATATCAAATGCTTGAATGGAAAATGTTTCGCAGTGCGATCGTATATTCGTTGGCACAAATCAGCTTAATTTACAAACAAATATTTGCTTTCTTGCTCAAACTGCGAACCGCACTTCCGAATTCTCGGAAGGAAAACCTACCTGAGACTCATTTGATCTAGTATCGCCACACTACCTCGAAAGGTATCGCCCCAAGAGCAGCTTGAGCAGGCGGTGAACAGCACAATGATCTAGCGGCTTGAGTATTGAAAAAAAATAAGTATACAGTAGTCTAAATAACCCCTTATGGTGCAGGGAAAATCACACAATTCATGGAAGATGTTTTTTGAGGGTCTGTGTTTTTGTTGGGATAGAATGGAGGGGACTCTAGGTTTTCTGAAGTTTCTTCTGCTATCTCTCCCTCTCCTCAGGATCTCTGTGGCCTTGCACCAGAAATAGCCGCCAGCCCAGAATAGCTGCTCCTTTAAACCCACTGCTGGTAGTTACCATAATAATTTCATCAGATAACACCCTTTGTGCCGCTGAAATATAATTTTTCCCTGTTAGTGCTTGAAATAAAAATATTGGTATGCATGAAATGTAAGACTTTATCTAAACTCAGTTGGGATACTGTACTCGAGGGACTCTGTACATTTTAAAATGAAACAATTTAAAGAACACGGTGTGTGTACGTTTCGGGCGTCGCGTCGACACTGTGTGCATGCTACGTCCATGGCTGACAACTGTCTCCGCGCATCACCACACTCAACCTGACGCTTGACAACCGCCAGGCTTCCAACCCTGTCCCAGGGTCAGCAGCGCTCGCACACATCCAGCATATGCCACTCTCCCTCTGCCACGGCGCCCCGCTGAGCCGCCTGCTCTCCTCTCGGCCTGGTTCTCATGCCATCCTCACTGCTAGCTGACGTTCGCGACCGCGACCGCGATGCAGAATCAGTATGCAGCGGAGCAGACGAGCCTCCTGTCCTAATGGGGAGCCTGGAGGAGAGCGGCAGTCTTCCGGGGGGTTGAGCAGCCCCTCAGCCTGGCCTGTCCCAAACCTTAATGGGACATCAGACAGACAGGCTGCATTGAACAGGGGGGCCCCAGCCAGAAACCCCCTCTCTCCTCCAGAAAGACACCCCAACCCCCTCTCGCAGCATACAGGCACCCTCAGCCCCTTCCCAGCGTTATTTAGGGGGTCCTAGACACCCTCCAGCCCTCCACCCCACGGCCGTCCACTGCATAAATGAGGCCGGTGCCTCCATGGAGTCAGCAGGTTGGGGCACTATGCCGGCTGTCTCCCAAGCTGCTCCCACCCCCCACTGCACCCTGTCCCTTCCCTCTCCTCCTGCCTCCCCTGCTCCTTGTCTCTCCCACCCTTACTCCCCTGTCACCTGTTTCCTCTTGTCTCCTCGCCCCATGTCCTCACCACGCCACTGTCTCCCCAGTCTGCTTAACAGGCTGTCCGGTACGACACCCCACTATAATACCCTGATAAATCAGCCAGGCCTTCTGCTCCACCAGACCAGACACGCCAGGTCCTGTCTAGTCTGAGATACAGTATCGAGGATCTCCTCTCCAGACCCCTAAAGATGTTCTGATCACTAAAGGTGGATTTGTAGTATTATTGACACCCTGTTGCAGTATTTGGGGATTTTGGTTAGAGCTTAACGTTTTACTCATGTTGGTGAGATTCTTTATCTCCAGTTATTTTATGAAGTCGCTTCAACACGATCTGAGTGGGTTTTATTATTTGATCCGTTTGTTTGCGCTGTTCTAGCTATTATAATGTTGGTGTAAGGTATATTTAAAATATACCAATGTATTATCTGCCCAGATATTGTATTATTTATATACAAAGAAGTATGATCACTAGAAGACTGTCCCAGACTCATCCCAGAGGAGAATGATGACTAGAACAGAGCAGGTTAATAACTAGAAGACTGTCCCAGAATCATCCCAGAGCAGGTTAATAACTGGTGGACTGTCCCAGATTCATCCCAGAGCAGATTCATAACTGGTGAACTGTCCCAGATTCATCCCAGAGCAGATTAATAACTGGTGGACTGTCCCAGACTCATCCCAGAGCAGGTTACTAGCTGGTGGACTGTCCAAGACTCATCCCAGAGCAGGTTAATAGCTGGTGGACTGTCCCAGATGCATCCCAGAGCAGGTTAATAACTGGTGAACTGTCCCAGATTCATCCCAGAGCAGATTAATAACTGGTGGACTGTCCCAGACTCATCCCAGAGCAGGTTAATAGCTAGTGGGCTGTCCCAGACTCATCCCAGAGCAGGTTAATAGCTGGTGGACTGTCCCAGAGTCATCCCAGAGCAGGTTAATAACTGGTGGACTGTCCAAGACTTCATCATCATCTGTTTCTCTGTCATGCAGAAAAAGCCACCATTCATTCAATACTAAGCAGGAACTAGCATCTAAACGTGTCTTGGAGCAGGGCCTAATGTCTGCGTCGTGTGTCTGTTTTGGAGCAGGGCTTTATGTCTGCGGTGTGTGTGTGGGGGTTTGGGAGCAGGTAGTGGGGTCAGTGTGTTTGGGGTCATGTCTGGATCCTAATCCCAGAGGTGATATCTGTCTGGTCTGGGTGTTAGAGGGGTGATGGGTTTCCCCTCCCCCTGTAAGCTGCAGGCGCTGGGGGTCAGCCAGTGTGCCCAGACAGGCCCTTCTTTGACACCTAACTGTCTGCTAGCTCAGGGGTCAACCTCACACACACACACACACACACACACACGCCCTGCCCCCCCAGACCGGTAATAAACAAAAACAGCACAACATGGTTGGGAAGGTCAGTAGGCACACACAAACTAAAAGACATCATCATCTGGGGCTTGGCTGACATGTGTACATAATCAAAGGGTAAATGGTGCCTCCTAATTTTTTATCTGTCAATCAACACATGCTGATTTGTTATTTATTTTTTAAAGTTTGAATTTGAACAGTTTTCCTGTCCTTGTAGATCCTTCTCGTGGTCCTAAACCAATTCTTCTGTTGTCTTCTTTCTTCTCAGATGCAGAAGCTACTTTGGAGATGCAGTAGACGGATGAAGAATTAAGCATCATGTCCTTACAAGACCAGAACAAACCAGGTCAGAGAGAGATATAGGGAAAGATGCAATGCCTGTCCATCATTCAAATTAATTTATAAAATCCTTTTTACATCAGCAGTTATCACAAAGTGCTTTTACAGATAGCCAGCCTGAAGAGGAAGCAACAACAGAGTGGATGCACAGTGGCTAGGAAAAACTCTAGTAGGGTCAAAATTTAGGGAGAAACCTAGAGAGGAACCAGACTCTGAAGGCTGGCCAGTCCTCTTCTGGCTGTACCCGGTGAAGATTATAAGAGTACATGAATGTTTTGGCCACATCAATGTTTTCGCATGTACAGATGAAAAGCAAGTCAATGTAGGCATGTTCACTGTGTCCAGAGTCTTTGAACAGAATCCAAGTGAGCGTCATAACCAGTGGCAGCAGGAATCATTAGGCAGCAACTTGATCTGCAACACAACCAGGAGGACTTTGGACAGGGACAACCACAAGTCATTCAAGCCAGGTAGTTCCATGCCACAGTCCGAGTGCCCACGCCCTGCTAAGTTTTAACTGAACCCCAGGAAAGTTAGAGAGAGCATTCTGTGGGTTCAAAAGGATAACTGAGAAGGCTTTTCAGGCTGACCATTAACCCCTGTCAAATAAACCGCAAGACTTAAGACAGGACAGACTGACCCTAGTCCCCCGGCACAATAATATGGCAGTGTAAAACTAGGGGCCAAGACACTTTGACTGGAATTAAGTACAATAAGAAGAATACATCGCAGTCAAGGGGATTCACTTCCCCGAATATAAAGATTCTCACCAGGTGCTGATGTGTGCAGAGGTAAGGAGGCTTTACATGGGAAAGGTAAGTTTATCAATGGTGATTGATTTGTAATGCATTTTTTAAAAACCTTTTATTAAATCTAAATGAAAAATGTTGGAGCCAGTTTAGGGGGAGATTGGTTAAGATGCCCCAGGGTGCTTCTGAAATTCAAAGCTTTTCAAAAGTCATTGATTCGCTGGAGTTTGTGTATGTACTTGTATTGCCACTTTATACCCTTTTGCACTGGAATGTAGTTGCTCATATCCTTGACCGTAATAACAGTAAATATAGAGTTCTGCACATTTCTATGACTTGTGATAAATAAAAACAAATAAAGAGAACCTATTTGGAAAAAGAGAAGCTGTCGTGTAATTTTTTCCGTTGTACTGGAATGTATCAAAACACAATCTGGAAGTTCATCAATGTTCATCCACCAAGCTCTTTGGATGTCAGCAGGCAACCCGACATTTCCCACAGTCATTTAGATCATCTCTGAGTTATACGCAGGACTAAGATGCACACAGTCAAACTGAATGGCCTACATCTTCGGAGTCAATTAGGTCCCTGTGTATGAGAGAATCGTGGAACCTGGCTGCGGGAGTTGCTGGAGCTGAAGAAAATGCCTCACAAAGACCTGCGCACACTGACGAACAGGCCTTGTGTTGTCGTTATCGTAGCGCCTATTGTTTTCCTCCAACAGCCGGCTCATGCGATGCCCCGGTGCGCTCCATTGCTCCGACTGAAATGGGCTCTGTGTCCCTCGCACCAGGCCGCCTGCCTGGCCCCCGTCTCATCCTGACTGGGAAGGGCCTGAAATTAGAGCCCAGCCTCCTTGGCCTGTGGCCGTGACTCGGCCACCAGGAGCGGAGGCCCTGGGCCTTGGCCTGAAAGAAAGAAGGAGATTATCCCATTCTGTCCAGCCAGTCAGCAGTGCTGGTATTGACCTGGGCCCACCCAGGGAGAGTCCAGTGAGCCGTGAGATGGCCTGATATACATGCTTACTGAGCTGGGCAGATTCCCTCACTCACCAGGGATAAAGCCAACCCATACAACATGCTTTCTTAAACACTGCTCTGGAGATTACAGAATACACCCCCCACCCTCACTGAACCAAAATACATACACACCTAAACACACACACACATACACATCCACAAACCATAGGCAGACCTCATTCTATCTGTCCAGACTGTCATTAGGGGTTCGACCAGGTTTCTATTGTCTCTGTCCTTTGAGGCGAATAGGGTCATCAGCACAGAACAGGTCAAGCATCCTACTGTGGTCAGGTGTGAAACACAGAAAAGACAGTAAATAACACCAAGCGTAGATACATCTAACTGCCTCTTTAGTTGTTATAAAGAGAAACACAGAGAGGATATATAAAACTTAGACACTATCCATGAATGTACTGATTTCCATGGGCAACACATGTAATACCCCAACTAGTGAGAAAGTCTATGTCAGCATACTTTAAAAGGAGTCAGCTATTTTACATGACCTAAATTAAAATGTTTGGGACTATGTTTCTAGAAAACCTGTAGCCCTGTTGTAAATGTAAAAAAGTGTCTGGTATATGACATATACCTTTTTTTTTTAACAAATCAGTACAAAAGAGTGCATGCATACAAACCTTTTACATAGCCAGGGGTCGTCCCTATCCGTTGTGTAAACACAACAATTACTTTCTATTACCACAAGTAGTTAAATCAGCTCCTCCCGGCAGAGCTGTAAAAGTAAAGTCCTATGGATTCTTAACAAGGGGATGGGTTGGCTGATTGGCCCCTTAATTGAGGTCAGTTAGTAGTTGTTTGTAGACTGAGTGTGCTGCTTAACAAACCCCAAGCATTACTGTCATAATGGACTTTTACAATGACACAGCAGTAGACAATGCAGGGCAATGTTACACAAATTACTAGTTAATGTTAAAGTTAATAAAAAAGAACTAAGGAATTCTACTCCACAAATTCCATTGACTTATCTGCTTGAACTCCAACACTTTTAAACTGGTTTATGCATTGGATACAAATGGCAAACTGCACAAGTTCTCACTGTTTGCACACAAAGTTAGACTGATATCTGGCTTTCGTATTTAACCAAATCGCTCCATACTGAGATCCCGGGGAGTCTTTAGGGTTTAGTGCCTTGCTCAGGGACAGAACAGCATACATTGTTGTATTGCTAGCTCTGGGATTTGATCTAGTAACCTTTTGGAGCATTTGCCAGATGCTCTAATCGCAAGGCCACCTGCCGCTCTCAAAGTTTGTACCAAATTATTTATGTCAAATTAATGTTAATTTCTCTTTTTTTTGGAATTGTGTGTTGTATTGAGATGTAATGAAAGGATATTTAATCATGTACATTTCTTTGTATTTTGACTGAATGGAAAATGTAATATTAAATAATTGCTAAATGTATGTCAAAGAGTTTATTTGTCAGAAATGCATAAGCTGTTAATAAAAATGTTAAAGCATATAAATGTTAACATTCAGTTTAAAATGTAAATGTGGATAATTTTATCTGAACAAATAACACTCCTCAGATACACATTTTTGTTTATTTGACAGAATGATAAATATTGCAAAGCCTTGTCTTGTCCTTGCCTCAGATGTGGGTCATGTTTTGTTTTTTGGTATATTGTATTGTTTGGAAAAGAAATGTTCATTTTAAGCCTCCATTTTCTTTGCACACCTGCCACTGATTGGCTGAACTGGCTCACATGACTGACCTATGGATATTTAGAAATGTTTTATAGGACTGGTTACAAAACATGATGAATATGAAATAATTTATATTATTCTATAACACTGTGTATTAACTTATGCAGCACCACTGTACAACTAAATTGTATCAGCATAACAACATTTATCGAACTAATCTCTTTCAGTTATTGTTGATGTTTTCATGCAGTATAATTTTCAAGTCAGCTTATCGTGTTATAATAGCATAATGTAGTGTGTTGAATTGAAACCTTTTAAAACCATGCAGCTTTAATTTTAAAATACATGGGCCATGTTAATATCTATATTGTTTCAAAGATAAAATGACACTGCAACTTTATTATTATAGAATAGAGGCCTAGTTATTTTATTTTTAATTTATTAATTTAGTTATCTTAGTAGGGAAATGGAAGCACAGCTCCTTATATGAATACACGCTTAAAAAACTGTATTATCTGTACATGGAAAATGTCCCATAACCAGACTGGAAATCTTATTATCAGTCTTAATCTTTTCATATGTCTAAACTGCTGTTTACAAAAATGTATAAAACACAACATAAATGGCTTATTACAAATTAAAATGAATTCCCTCTCACACTCGCTTCAGATATATTTATTTTTATAAAGAGGTGTTGTGTCCAGGCCAGTGGAAGCCAAGGTGAACAATTCAATGTCAGCATCAGAGTAAATGGTAGAATCTGTCGATAATGTGACCAGGCCAAGATTTTCCATCACGTTAGATATAAAAAAGTCGTACATGTTTTTTTTTATATGACATGTTATTAATTTACTGGATATTGCTTGAAAATCGGAGAATTAAAATATTCGTACAAGTCTAAATATGATTCAAACGTTGTTCTCAATATGTATCATTTTCTGCGGATAATTCCATTACCATGGGTGTAAATCAGTAACGCTCTATGATTCTTTGTATAAAGGGGTCAGCTCTCTACCTCTATGGGCTTGTTGGCCCAGACAGAATAAGCTCAGCCCCGAGGAGCAAGGAGGAGCAAGGAGGTGGGGTGCAGAGGGACAAGAGAGGGTCGAGGAGTGTGGAGTGGGGGTTGGGGTCGTGTTCAAGAACATCCAAGAACTTGGAGGGGTAGTTTGTCATGCTAACCATAGTGGAGTTATTGAATGTGGACTCAGGGAGCAGAAGGTTCACAGGACCCCGGCTTTTCTCATGCAAAGTCCGTCCAACACCCCCCTCACCCCCCCCCCCTCTGAAAATACATAGATCTTTAAAATGGGCCTCGTCTCAATAGCAGAGCCCCACACATTGCTGAGTCCTCCGCTTCTGTATGCTCTATCCAAGGCATGTCACCAGACAGGGAAACAATGGTACAGCCACATTTCATGGCCCAGACTGAAGGGAGGGCAGAGAGACTGGGAGAGAGGGGACCAGCCTGGGAGGAAAGGGAGGTCAGATGCACGGCTACTCCATCAACAACACATTTACGACTGGGAACGAATGCTCTGTAAGTCATTCCGTTTCCTTCATGCCACTTCCACCAAGTTGGAGCATTGTTTGAACTCTCCTTGGCCTATCCGTGCAGCCCAACACACATTCATGTGGATTTCTTTTTTTACCTATAGTTTGAGGGGGGAAAAAATGATAAAATATTGTTCTAAAGGAGATTAGCGGAACCTTACTATATTGTCGTTTCATGGTGATGAAAGTATTGTTTTTAGTTCACATCTATTAGTAGACTGAGGGAAGTGTTATTAAAGTATATGGGACACCTGCAGTCTCCTTTCAATCCTCCTTCCTAAGGCACTGTGGAGCTGCAACATTCACTCTTAAGCTGATATTCATTGAAACCCGTCATAACAATATTTACAGTCTTTATTTACAATATTCACCACCTTTTTAAATCGATACGTGCCACCACATTTTTAACTCAGATCAAGCGAAGACACCTTTTAGAGGAGTCACACTGGCAAAGGTTGTCCATTTTTATACAGCATCCAAGACCAGTCTAAGTTAATTCTAGCCTTTGAAACAGCTAATGTGGAAATGGTATACTGCAATGCGGATTTGATTGAAACGAGCCCAGTGGATGTAACCATTATACAGATTTTGAGTGAAATGTCAAATGCCATTTATGGGGAAAATGTCATTCATAGAAAACATTAACATTCTATAAATACATTTATATGAATTAAAATATATTTCCTTATTATGCAAATACATGCATCCCCTGAGGGCTTTAGGTTTATGTTGGTATAAGAGTCCTACTGTATGCTGTCACTCATGTTTCTGAGTGTGTGCGTGCATGCGGCGTGCGTGCTTGCTTGCTTGCGTGAGTGGATACATGCTTGCATACGTGTTTGCGAGAGAGAGATGAAAGAAGGAGAGAGAGAATGTAATAAAAAGGGAGAGAGGTAGTGGGATTATATAGCTAGATTTATGTGTAGTTTAGTTCCAGACCAGTGAGGGAGTTTCCATTTGTGTGTGCCCCCTCGCCTGCACTTTGAGCAGCAGTATAGAGGCTGTACTTGATTGAGTGAAGCCCAGTGCAGCCTGAACACTCCCTCTAATGGAAGTATTGAGCCCAGCAGCTCCGTAATGCAGTGACCTCAGTGCTTTTACAACGCTGCTGGCAGATAAGTGGCAATATGCTGTATCTTATAAAATTAACAAGACTGAGGTAGGGAGAGTGAGCTGGCCGAAGTGGGGGAGGCAACGTCTTAAAGCGCTTGAGAACATCGCCTGTGTGTATGCAGGAGTTTAGCCAACATTTTCAACTGAGACTTTATTGTCTTGTGTGTTATGGTTTTATATTATTTCTCCAAATTCTTTTTGCCATTTTAACTGGCTACCTTTACAAGGCTATTTATGTTGCCCATAATGATTTGGGCATTTTAATGGGGTGGAATTCATGAAAGCTACGGTAGGAGTGACAGCTGCTCGTGGACCTGACAGTGGCTTGCTATCAAAGTGACTGCAGCAGGATATTACCCAGCGTGCCTTTGCAGTGCCACAGGGTTGTCTGTCTGCACTGATGGGCAGCCATATTGTCCCTCTCCGCTAAGCCTTTACATTCTGCACTGGGGTACAGGCTCAAAGTTAACAATATGCTGTTTCACACTGCTCCATTTGCACTGTACCTCCAAACGTCTCAAGCTGGTAATGCAGCATGTGTTTTAATCCGACTGTGTTTCAGAGGATCCTTTCACTGGATCCTGTGGCCCCACATCTGTAAATACATAAACAGTATATATTATAATATGCGAAACAATTTTATCCTGTTTTACATAAAAAGCAGATGCATTTCCCAGCAGCTTTTATCCCGATGTACCTCCCTGTATAACCTTCTCACCTCTCCTACACAGCCACAGGACAGAGACCAGGGTAGAGCGGACCAGGGCGGGAATGTATGAAAACACCATTGTTAGCTGCCTGCATACCGGGGCTGGGTAGTAAATGATTCATGCATGATTTGAATACATGCAAATGCATCACTCTCCTCTCTGGCATGGTTCCAGGTACCTATGGCAACCGCACCTTCACCAAGCATCCTTGGCTCCGCCCCATTCCCCTCACGATCCCCGTTCCCTCCGCCCATTTCATCGCCCGTTTTCTATTGCTTGTGGCGATACCAAGGTGTCGGCTCGCTGTTGGGTGGCAGTGTCTGCGAATTCCCTGCCAAGGTCAAGGGCGGAAGGAGAGAGGGAAGGAGGGATCTGAAAGGCAGAGAGAGGGTTCTTTCTCCAGCCAAGCAGTCGGTCGTTCTGTCAGGCAACAGCAGACACCCAGACTCACACCCACTGGTGTGTATCATTAGCTGGCCACAGTAGGGGGGTGAAGTGGCGCTATTGCTCCACATCGGGTACAATACCACCACAGCCATTCTTTAAGTCTCCCAGAACCTGCGTATGGAGTGTGGCTCAAAACCACTCCTCCTCCTATTTGGGACACGTGTTAAAAGGCATCCTGAAACGAAAGCATTTGTCGAATGAAAGACTGCGAGAAGTTACAGACGATGAAGGTCTTGTTTAGCTGCTCAGAAAGGACTACTAACATTTCAGTGGGAGCACTTTGGAGTATTTATTTGTTGTTGGGATTTTTCTTGTAATTTAAGGGACTCTGGAAATTAGTTGAGATCTTTTCAATGGTTATCTGTGCTTTTGAGTCAGGTATGCCCTTAAGTGCAGTGCAAAATCAATTCAGCTCTGACATTGTGGCAACTCACAGGTCGACTCATAAGCTTTGGTTAAAAGCTTTGGGGAATAAAAACATTTATATCACAGAAAGAACTCAAGGTTGGAAGCTCTCAATGAATGGTGCATAATGTATCTTCTGAAGGTTGTAAGATATTATTAATAATATTTATTCAGCAGCTTTGATCTATTGCCAAATTGTGTATATATATATATATAACCAGTATATTGAATACATAATAAATAAAATAATTTAAAAAACAGCAAATGTGTTGGCGTTGGATGAATTTCACTGCACAGTAGTAGATGTAAAAAGGTGTAATTGCAATGATCCAGCTTTAACAGCTGACTGACCATTGTGAAGGTCAAGTTCCAAGCAGGCAGGCAGGTTGTGATCAGAGAAAGTCTAACCTCTCAAGAGTTTCACTGGGGGCTACTGCAATCTCGTGATACATTTCAGCCCCAAAGCCCCA
This sequence comes from Esox niger, assembly GCA_016801105.1. Lineage (NCBI taxonomy): Eukaryota > Metazoa > Chordata > Actinopteri > Esociformes > Esocidae > Esox > Esox niger. Next base: position 45,471 of record JACXGJ010001103.1, on the reverse strand, counting down.
AGCTTTTTTAGATCCGATTGGCTGATAGACGTTCGAAAGCCAACCTCCTTTCCCTGCTGATAATGCATTTGGGACTATTATAATCAAATGTGCCTGGCGCCACAATGCAGTTGCCAGAACAAAAATCCATCACAAACAGCCTGAAAAATCCAGGCATTTACTTTCACCATTTAGAAATGTCCCCACCTTTATATGTAGTCCCCCTATTTAAGGGCACCTAGACAGGTGTGTTCTGGCACATATTTCTGTGCATTGATGAGAGTAGTCAGGAGTATGACAACTATTGATTCTAGGCACTGCATTATGCTTTGGATTCTGATAATGCTGTCAAAATTAGCATCTAAGAGGTGTCAAGGAAAGTCAACAGTTATTTCAAGATTGAAATCATAAAGATACCATCAGAAACGAACCAACCCTTAGGTTTACCAAGAACAAGTTTGTTAAAGACAAGGAAAGCCTTAGTGAGTTTAGCGATCGCACACAGCATGGTAGACCATGGAAAACATGTCTGGTGGATAACTGAAGAATCCTCACCAATGGAGAAAAACACTAAACAACCCCACAGATCAGAAACATTCCCAGGAAGTTCAGCATCAATGCATTCACCATCCATGGAAGACTTCACCAGCAGAACTAAATCAGCTAAGGTGCAAACCAGAAGGCTAACAAAATGTCTCAGAAGTACATAAGAGCCTGCAGATTTCGGGAAATGTACATTAACCTCGTAGTAATTGTTTGATTTCTAATCGAAACAATAGGGGAAAGGCTTGCTGTCCTGAAAAATCCCAGCAAACATTGTATAGTTTCTCAATGTTACAAAGTCGTGCCCGCTAGTCCTAAATTTCCCAAAATATCCCTTTGTATAACTGCAGATTTTACATTCAAATATGACAACTCCACATCTCATTTGATGTTTTATTTTAGATTTAAAGGAGTGATTACTTATTGTTGAAGAATATTAGAATATTCATGTTACACCCAATCACTGTTCAGACCCAGCTTTTAAAGTTGCTGATCACTTGGTTCCACCTTGTGGACAAATACACTCACTATTTCATGTTAGAATGAATCATCTTAATTTCAAGTGCAATAGTGTTAAGCTTTAGCTATCATTTATTACAAATATTGCATTAGACATCAACTTTCATTATACAGGATGCATTGCTAGCATAATAAGTTTTGATTTAAGATTATATCATACACATATATCAAGAAGTACTATCTTTGGTATATAAACATATTCAAGACAACAATATCCTAAGTTTCAACATAGAAATAAACTAATTTAGAAACAATAAAATTGTCAGAAAGCAAGGCACAGACTAGCTGACTTTTCTATGTTGATTCTAAATGCGAAAGTGAGCAGCAGATTACAATTGCAAAGTGCCCGAACGTGATAATCTGCAAAGAAAGCAAAAATGAATAGTTGGAAATATAACAGCGAAACTTGTGACGATGTTCTCTCTCCATGATATAAACAACTAAACACTGAACACAACAGTTCATAAAATACTGTAATAAAGTACGAAACTAGTTTGTCACCTGATTGTACCCAGACCCATTAACAGTGCCCTTGTCAAAACAATCTCAAGCAAAGATCAGGACTGAAAACTTAAAACAACTCATTTTCATACCTCTGACTCGGCAAAGCCTGCACACACCCGCCCTGTTTGAGGACACTTGGTTTAGCCTTAGTGTCGATGACTAGTCCTTCCACAGCAAGAATGCTGCAAGGGATGTGCCCTGAAATAAACTGACAGCTCCTGCCTCTTCACGCCTGTCCAGCATCCGCCCGCTGCCTGACTGACTCCGAGCATCCATTCTGTGAGTGGGTGAATCTGGCGTATGACTGCCATTCTAGTCCCTGTGACCGAATGACTACAATTGTAGTCCCAACCGTGAGCTTCCCCCCTGGCTCCCCCTGCTGGTTCAGTGTGGGAAGTATCCTGGCTGGTTTATCTTATTCAGGAGGTTGTGCACAAGGTCAAAGGTGGCGAAGCTGACCCCCACAGCGACTGGCCCTTTGATCCAATTCATACTGAGGCCCTTGTAGAGTCCCCGGGCCACACCCTCCTGAACCATGATGGCCTTCATGGTGCCCAAAACGCTGCCGTACTGCTGGCCCATCACCCCCGCCGTCTGCATGCGTCTGCGAACCACGTCCAGTGGATAAGAAGCCGACTGGCCGATCAGACCGGCACACGCCCCAAACGCCAAGCGTTCATAGGAGTATGGCTGGGACCGCCTAGTCCTCTCTGAAGAGGGAGAGAGACACAGAGAAATTGGAATCCCTGGTTTAGTTCTTTTAACAGCCATCAAAAACTGCAGCTAACACAGATAGCAGTTTCACTTTGTCTATTGACCCCTTTGAGGATAAGGTGCAATGTAACAGTGTAAGATTATGATATTCTCCTTTAAGTCAATCTCAGCCCTTAAGTAAAAAGATGATTATCAAAAAAAGCTCATTATTCCCCAAAAAAGGCTGTACCTGCATGGAGTTTCTTCAGGGTCTCATACGTGTAGAAGGCGATTCCTGAGTATGGGATCACTCCCAAGATGGTTGGGCAGAAGCCTCTGTACAGGGTCTTAACACCCTCCTCCTGAGTGATGCGTACAAACACGTGCATGATGTTGCTGTACCTGAATCCAAAACAAGACAGATGATACATAAAGGCTGGATATTAGCCTATAGGCTGAAATAGCCAACTCATTATAATCCCCATGACACATGGCACCGAAATGTGATACTGGTTCTTTCACAATTAACCAAGTTTTAGAATCCTTTCAAACAAGGTATGTGTTTTGTTTTGGCTAGCACCGGCTCTGCATTTTGCAACCAGGTAAATCTTGTCAGGACAAGGTGAAGTTTGTCAATAACATTTGCTTCAATTAGCTCTACAAAAATAGATTTGCCTAAATGTACACAATTTTGATAGAAGTCAACTTGTCCTATTGATATCAAGACAGTTATCGAAACAGTGAGGCGGTGCAGGCCAACACAAACAACAGCGCTAAGCGGAGCCAAGTGAGGGTTGGTTTAAACATTGAGTGTTATCAGAGTTTCCTACATCTGTTTGGCCGTCACTGCCATCCTGGCCCGCACCATGTCCAGAGGATAGGTTAGCATGGCAGCCGTGGTGCCAGCCAATGATCCAGCCAGGAAACGTGGAAAAGGAGGCAGGGCTCTGAAACAGACAAGATGGCCTCCATCACATTACAGGATAATGCCTTCTCTAGAATGAATGCCTATTTTGTTAAATTCTGGGTATTTCCTAGCGTGGATAATGAAGGTAACTGACAAGTTGCCTTGGAGGATGACGGAGTGCTACATTAAACACTGTGAGGTACTCTACTTACTTTCCCTGGAAGCCAAAGTATCCCCCCAGTAATCTCTTGTACTGGTCGTGGGAGCAGAACTGGATGGCAGCGTAGGGGATGACCCGCACCATGGTGGCAGAGTTGCCCCTCCACAGACTGAGGAAACCATCCTTCATGTACGTACAGTAGATAAGTCTGAAGGCTTCCTGTAGGCATGAAAGAGAATCAACTAAATCTCAACAACAAAGTTTATCCTGAACGTGGGCCAAATACCAACATTCCAGCCAACACTAGTCCCAATCTGAGATAGTTAATGTTTAATCTTTGGCAGCCATGCCCATTTGCTACAAAGAAGTTGCAAACACCAAACACTTTTCCCCCCTTTTCTGACATTTTTGCTGATACAATTCAACAGCAGAACGTGCAACATATTTGTTGTCCTTAATGAATAGTGCTCTCCCAGTGTTACCTACTTCTGCTACGTCAACAAACAACAGTGACAAGTGTATGGGTAAGTCCTGCCCTACCAGCCACTGTACATAGCATGGTTATTTAGTCTAATCCAACTTATACAAGAGGACTGTAATCCACTCACCTTAGCAGAGAATCTTTGTGAGGACACTGAATTAGAGAAGTAGGACAATAAAAATAATTACAAATAAACAGTACATACAACAAAATGACTATTTAAAATAAAAAGTGTAAGAAACAATCTGCATGCCTGCATATCCAGAGAAACTGACTTACCTTGGAAGATAATCTTGGTTCTATCCAGAGGAGCTATGACTGTTTTGGCCAAAGCGCCAGCAACCGCTCCACTTAACAGGGCGTCCAACACCGCCCCTCTCTGGACAAAAAAGAATTAACACTTAATTTCACACAGGACACAACAAACACACCTTTAATGGGCATTATTCCAAAACATATCTCACACTACTGCCTTACAGGAGACCAAGCATGATATGATGTGTGGGTGCAGATAAAGGTATCACATATGTAATCAAATGATGCATGGTGTACATTATGCACCATAAAGTTATTTAACCTGGTAAGCTACTGTCATGCGTAGGTGTATCATACTGATCGTAGTATACAGGCTAAACCAAGGTCGGCCGCTGCCTCAACCTGTCCTCCCTGCGAACGTCAGGGAAATCTGACAGCTTGGTTTGCGAAGGCCCACCTAAAACCTGGCACCTCAGGCAAATGCTACCTCTAGACCGCTCCCTTTCTGGTTGTTCCCCAGGACTCAACAATGCTAGAATAAACTAGTTGCAGAACTCCTTAGAAGTGCTCCTTATGCATTGCAATCCCATACATGACCAGGCTGCTTAAGCCATAAAATATGAACTGATATTTCTTTTTTCACCCAAAATATACTTGTATTTTAAAATTGTTTTATTGTGTTGATGATTTGCCCTGTGTAATGAGTGTTGAAAACATTCTATACATAACTTAAACAGAATCGTAACTATTGGCACACAACAGGTTCTCCCTGCCTCTAACTAGGAGTGGAAATATGCTTGTATTTACCTGCTTCAAGAGAAGCAGCAACGGTGTTAGGTTGTGTGTGGTAAAAGCTAGAGAGACCCAATACAATTCCTGATAAGGTTTGTTTGGGTGTGTGTGTGGGGGGGGGGGGGGCATCCCTGCTATAAACAGCACTGTTGGATGAAGGCATGCCTGCTTGCCTGGTTACTGGAAGATGAATACTTAGAGTATGCCAATGGGCTAGGAATGGGAGGGTACTCACATTTGTTTTGTCAGAGGGAGGGAGGGAGAGCAGTGCAGACTTGGGCAGGGGTCTCTGGTGATCCTGTACTGTATGAGCCATGGGTGCCCTTGAAAACAACAAGTATCTATTACAGTTAGTCTCCGTCAACACCAGAAAATCCAGTGCAGAAGATAAGACACATGAAGACAAACAACACCCCCAAAGCACAATACATGAGCTCTGTTGCACCTTTATTAAAATCTGGTGCTACTTGTATTAAGTGTAAATATCAAGTTTCCCCATTTACAAACTATTAGATATTTCCAACAATATTGACAGAGATTTTCAAAATAGAACCATATAATCCTTTTGGCAAAACTCTGAATACCAGTTGGCCATTAATCCATTCATAGCTATAGCCTACTTTAAACAGAAAGAGATGTAATACAAACACAGCTAGCTCTCAAATATAGAGCACGTATATTGCCATTGTGAAAAACGAATAATAAATTAATGCAGAATTACCCAAATTATAAATGTAATGTCTGGGGGAAAAGGGAAATAAATGCTGCACTGTACACTGTTTTAACCAAGGACAGCAATGCTGAAACAACAGTAAATGAAAAGAATATGCCAATAACTCCCTCACCTTTAATCTTGTCAATTGAACGTGTGTTTGATTTAGAAAAACAATATGTCCAATCTTGCAAATTGTATGACATTCAGTAGATAATTCTTCCGCAGCCTTCCAAGATTCGACGCTTCCAGTTTGTTGTTGTTGGATCACCGTCAATCTCTTGCAACACAGCGGTCTGTGTCCCGCGTCGTTCACACAGTTGACGATTTATTCCAAGGTGCTTCAAAAGAAGGTTGCCAAACGACAGTATATGGTGCAGATTTTGTTCAATTGTTATCCCTATCTAACAAAAAAATATTGCAGTTTGCTTGCGCACGAGATTATGGCTGCACGAGTACCTAATTTCAGAGCACGGAATGCACGTACATTCGTTCAATTGTTTTTGACTACAAATCCCACGTTTATGTTTTGAACAAAGATCGCGATTTCACGGGAAAACACGCGAGGGTGACACAGCGCTCTTGTTGTTGTTGTCGGGAAAATGGCGTCCAACGTAGAGGCCCCGGAGTCTTGGTACCTCGCCCTCCTCGGATTTGCAGAGCATTTCCGTACCTCAAGTCCACCTAAAATACGTCTCTGTGTACATTGCCTTCAAGCTGTTTTCCAGTTCAAACCACCGCAAAGGGTGGAAGCAAGAACCCACCTTCAACTCGGCTCGGTCCTCTATCATCATACGAAGAACAGCGAACTCGCGCGGAGCCACTTAGAGAAAGCGGTGAGGATGGATAGTTTGGGAAACCTCGAGGAATGGACCAAGATAAACACGTGTTTAGGTCCCGTATGGTGAACTGAGAATAGTCCTTCATACATATATATATATATATTTTTTTAACTTTAGATCCGGACTGTTTGGTTATAGGATTCATAAGCAATAGCATTCAGAGTACATTTGGTTAGCAGGATAGCTTAGCCGCCAGGCCTCTATGGTATCTATCTAGCTACTTTCACTCACTGTGTTAATAGTGCAGGTTGCTACAGTTGATTACTTATTATATGTATGAAACCTGTAACCGTATGTTGTCTATAACATCTCTTTTCTTTTTTAGTGGTTCATATCACAACAAGTATCCTTTTTCAAGATATGGATTCAAACCCAGCACTTTCTGACATTTCAATGTACTGCTCTTGTTTAGGGCATCTATCAGTTCTGTGTTAGCTGATCTCATTGTCTTTTTTGTGAAATTCTGTATTATGTGTGAAACAAATAATTTCCATGACAGTATATTTCAGATCCCTCAGTTTGAAGATGTTAAATTTGAGGCTGCGAGTCTTTTATCAGAACTTTACTGTCAGCAGGTACCGGTAAATACAACTTAATTACATTTTCATGCTTTGGTATATCTGGAGACATTTGTCAAACGTTGATGTGTGAATTCATCGTTGACTAGATTTGATTTGTTTTCAGAATCTGGTGGATTCCGCAAAGCCTTTACTCCGAAAGGCAATTCAGATCTCACAGCAAACGCCCTACTGGCACTGTCGCCTGCTGTTTCAACTGGCGGTATGTTGTATTGTACTTTACTCTTTACAGGCCTCCTGAGTGAACTTTAAACACTAGGTTGGATGTTTGTTATTGATGTTTTACAATGTGTTTCCTTTCTCCTACATTCTCCCTATCAGCAACTGCACACTTTGGAGAAGGACCTTGTGTCTGCATGTGATCTCCTGGGTGTTGGTGCTGAGTATGCCAGAGTGGTGGGCTCAGAATACACAAGGTGCTGCAACCTTGATGCTCTATAGACCTCTATGGCCGAATCAATTTAACAGAAGATGCTTTATTAAACATGCTCCCAATGTAGTTTGTAATGATATTTTTTGTGTATTGATGGACTGAATATGTAATGTTTTTCACAGGGCACTGTTTCTCCTGAGTAAAGGAATGGTATGTTTTTTCTCAATTTTGTCTTTCTTTTGGCTTTAAGTAAAAATCAACAGACTGCACAATATGCACATAAAAAAATAGATTTTCACTGGAGAACTGATTCCATTATTTGCCCGTTGGTCTTGTGTTTCAGCTTTTACTGATGGAGAGGAAGCTGGGTGAGGTGCACCCTCTGCTCACTCTGTGTGGGACCATTGTGGAGAACTGGCAAGGAAACCCCATTCAAAAGGAGTCTCTCCGGGTTTTCTTCTTGGTGCTGCAGGTCACACACTACTTGGATGCTGGACAGGTATGAAATATTATAGGCCCGGGACAAGCCCAGCTGACCTGGGGGTGACTTTCCCGCGCAGTCAAATGTTTTTGTATAAAACTGTAAAACATTAATGTCATCTCTGGATTAAAACTGATCCTGTGTCTGAACTTTCAGTATGTGCGTGGTTTAAACCACTGAATTGGTCTAGTGTTAGGGATGAGTCCTTCACTGCAGCGACACAAAGCAAGTCGTCTTGAGAAGGTTTCGTCTCACTTTGTTTACTGGACAGATCAGTAATGTTAGTAACTGCTGCTGATATTGGAGGGTATATGGCTGTCCTGGCTGCCTACCACAACTGGGAGCCAGTGATTATTGTGAAGGGAGAGGGCAAATTATATATATCATATTTTGTGGTCGCAGGAGTCCTGTTCCTGAAGTCACAAAGCTAGATCTCGTGGGCAGTGAATTACAGACACTAATGACAGTTGGGCGAAGCAAATGGGTTCTGTATTGTTCCGGGATTGTCAGTTTTGCTCTTGAAAAACCACCCTGTTGTAGGTTTTTGCTGTAACCTGATTCACTTTATCAACCAGTTCATTTTAATCAGGTGGGTGAGGCTGGGTTTGGGGCACACAAAAAAGTACAGGTGTTAAGAAAAACGCAGTTGGAGTTAGAATGTATGGTGTGGAAGCTCTCCAGAAACTTCGACTGCCCTGCTTTAGTTTGTAGGGAAATAAAGTAGTTTAATTCATATTGACGTCTTCCTCACATTGTGATTCAGGTGAAGAGCGTGAAGCCCTGTCTGAAGCAGTTGCAGCAATGCATCCAGACCATCTCTACACTCCACGACGACGAGATCCTCCCCAGTAACCCAGCTGACCTCTTCCACTGGCTGCCCAAGGAGCACATGTGTGTCCTCGTCTACTTGGTGAGCCCTGGTGATCTCCTCCCAGGTCACTTTAACATACATACCACAAAACAAGGTGGACTGAAAAGCCCAGTCTTCTTTTGGTAGATCGATCTGAATGCATTGGATAGGTTGAATGATTAAGCTATTGGAAAAGTATAAGACGGGAATAACAGTGTTTTCTGATGGGTCAGTAGGGATTTTGTGTACTTCTCGACAGTCATTTCCCATTAGACATTGATGCGGGATGAAGCTCAACTTGAGTCACAGTGCTGTGATGAAGTAAACTTTCGTATTTAGACATATTTCAAGGTTTTACAATCTCTGTCTTTGGGTCTCCTAGGGTCCCAGTGGGGTTTAAGCCCTTGCACTACACAACTGATTCAAATTATCAGCTCATCATCGTGTTGAAAATTGTCATTTGTCTTAAATCGCCTATGAATAGTTTGTGCAAAATCAAACTTGAACACCAGGGAGGCCAGAAGACCTAGTTGAAGAAGCGCTGAAATATTTGGGCATGGATATTTGTCCAGCAATTGTGAATTTTATGTTGGTGCTAAATGCAAGAAAAGTAGACTGTGCTAGGTCCCAAAATGTAGATTTCAAAATCACTACCTTGGACAGTTCTGTTATAAAACGTGTTCCCTTCTACAAATATCATAGAGTCTGGTAAGATGACAAGATCTTTAATAAGACACACTTCGGAACTGGCAGTGAAGCTAAAGGTTAGAATTGGTTTAATTTATCAAATGGAATGCCTTGAAGAGTAAACTTATGTTAGAAACATCGGTGCCTATTAGGAGGTTCAGATGGCTGATACAAAACCCTTTCAGCTTTCTTTGTGTGTTTCATTGGGTTTTTCTCTTTTATTTTTTGTACCCTTATTCTGTAAAACCAGGGCTAAACTGTAAAATACCTTGGTCTCAGCTTGATTTCCCTGTTAAAATAAAGATTAAATAAATATGTTTGATGTTTATATTTAAAGACTTTTGCCTGATAAGAGTGACCTACTTTAACAAATAACACACGTGGTAATCATTAGAATCATGTAATTTCCACTCTATGACGGTATTCTCAATTCCCTCATCTCAATACATTGATACACACGGCTGAAAGAGGATGTAAATTCCTGTTCTGTTCCAGGTAACCGTCATGCACTCCATGCAAGCAGGATATTTGGAGAAGGCACAGAAATACACAGACAAAGCCCTCATGCAACTGGAGAAGCTAAAAAGTATATGGTTTGATTTCCACATGCCTTAACAGTTGCTGTATATATATTTTTTTAATCCATCCGTATTTTATTGATGGGGTCTTTCGTTTGCTCTTATTTTAGTGCTGGACAGCAGTCCCATCCTGTCCACATTCCAGGTGATTCTGCTAGAGCACATCATCATGTGTCGGCTGGTGACTGGTCACAAAGCTACCGCGCTGCAAGAGGTACATTTCTTTGTATTCATTTAAAGCAGCTTTATTCATGTCTGATGGAACAGTCATTGACGTTGGAGTTGGGCAGGCAAATGAACATTCGTATGGTATTCGAATAAAAACATTTTTTTAAAGGAAAATATCTTATTGAATATTAGGGTTTGTGTCTGTCACACTAACATTTTGTGTGCACTTGTTCTAAATATTTACGTTGACCTTGAGTTAAAGTCCATAGCCAACAAATGTGGAAGACTTTGGAAAACTGAATTCAGTCAAACAGTGATGTACTTGGCATGGGACAAATTGATTTGTTAGTATTTCTGTCAATCTGTAAAGCGGTTGGCCCAGCCCTATTATCTTGGGCAATTGTTGAATTCCACATTGCCTACACAATTACAGTTGTTTAAACATTTGCACGTATGTATGTATGTATATATAACCTGTCAATTTTTCATATTCCAAATTAATAACTTTTAGGAACAAGTATTAGAATATGATTTAGGAACATTTTGACAGCCAAATGAGGGAGGTTGTGAAAAAGTAGCTTGAACATTCCAGGCACCACCTAACTTGTGTTGATTGACACATGGGCCAAACCATTATTAATGCAACTTCCTCAATAATATCCCAGATCTCCCAGGTCTGCCAACTGTGCCAACAGTCCCCCAGGTTATTCACAAATCACGCTGCCCAACTCCACACTCTACTAGTGAGTATTTTAAACCTTCCATCCTCCATTCACTACATCCAAATACTGAATAAGCACCCCTTCTCTTACTGGCAATAAAAATCCTCCAGACTGTTACTTGCTGCTCTGTTGTTCCAGGGTCTGTACTGTATCTCTGTCAACTGTATGGACAACGCAGAGGCACAGTTCACCGCCGCTTTGCGGGTAAGTGACGTAAGTCGTGACCTACATTTCTTTTCCTTTTTTCCATTTTCCATTTATTCAGTATGCAGATTGGACATTTTGGATAGTGTGTTATTTCATGTGCTTGGTTTACAGTTGACCACACACCAGGAGCTGTGGGCATTCATCGTGACAAACCTAGCCAGCGTCTACATCAGGGAAGGAAACAGACACCAGGAGGTTAGGGCATGTGCAGCCTTTACTACATTTACATATTACAATCCTTGTGGGGACCTAAAACATCCTATTCCTAATCTTATTATCTTATCCTCTTCTCTAACCCCAAACCAAATTTTTACTCTAACCCCTATGGTAATATCCATTTTCCTCATGCGGACAGGCGTTTGTCTGTACGGGTTTAATAGTAAAACCTGTACACACAAACACATTTTTCACTCAGAAGGTGTTTTCAACTGTATTGTCTTTGTTGGGCTTGAGTCTTTTTATTTATTATATATAGAAAAGAACAATGATTTTACCACTGGAAAACCAATCATCTACCAAATGTTTATTTAAACAGAAGAACTATACCGAAACAGCACAGTTTCTTGGCATCATGTGTGAATTGAAAACACATTTATTGCTTATTTGAGAATATGTAAGTTACACTATATGGCCAAAAGTATGCACACCCAACCATCACAGCTAAATGAGTGTTGGACATCCTTGTTGCACATCTTATTCCAAAACCATGGACATTAATATGGAATAGGCCCCTCCTTTGCAACAGTCGCCAGGCCAAGAATTTGGAGTATCTCTGAATATTCGTGCCCATTCAGCCAAAAGAGGATTTGTGAGGTCAGGCATGGATGTTGGACGAGAAGGTCTGGCTCACAATCGCTGTTCCAGTTCATCCCAAAGGTGTTCAATCGGGATGAGGTCAGGGCTTTGTTCAGGACACTAGTTCTTTCACACCCATTTCTTCAAACCATATCCCTACGGACTGCGATTTGTGCACACGGGCGCAGTCATTCTAGAACAGGAAAGGGTCTTCCCCGAACTGTTGCCACAAAGTTGGAAGCACCCAATTGTCTGTAATTTCTTTGTATCCCATAGTATTAAGATGACCCTTCACTGGAAAAAAGGGGCCTAGCCCAAACCCTGAAACACAGCCCCAGACCATTATCCCTCATTCCACCACACTTTGCAGTAGGTACTATGTATTCCAGTAGGTAGCATTCTCCTGGAATCCGCCACACCTAGATTTGTCCATCAAACTGCCAGATAGTGAAGCATGATTCAGCACCCCAGAGAACAGAATTTCCACTGCTCCAGAATCCATTGGCGGTGTGCTTTACACCAATCAAGCCAACGCTTAGGCATTGTGCATGTTGATGTGAGGCAGCTCATCTATTTTGTGAAGCTTCGGACACACAGTTGTTATGTTACTTCCAGAGGCAGTTTGGAGCTGGTGTTGGTGCAAAAGGTTATGGGTGATTTTTACCCACTTGTGAGTTTGTGTGGTCTATCACTTTGTTGCTGGGCTGTTTTTGCTTCTAGACACATCCACTCCACAATAATAGCATTTACAGTTGATCGGGGTAGATCTTGTTGGGCAGAATTTTCATGCTGACTTGAGGCAAAGTGGCATCCTATAACAGTGCCACATTTAAAGTCACTGAGCTGTGCAGTACCCACTGTACTGCCGATATTTATCTATGGAGATTTCATGGCTATGTGATGGATTTTATGCACCTGTGAGCAAAGGGTATGTCGGAAATATCCAAACTCAATAATAAGTAGGGTGACCACATACTTTTGGCTTTATGCTGTATATTTAAATATAAACGTGCTTCTTTAGCTCTTCGATGTTTCGCAGTGTGCTAAGCAACGTTCAAACCATGCTGTATTGGCCTTCAAATTCTCATCTATCTCTGCTAACCAAATAATGTGTGCTGAGCATTCATACAAATTCCATCACAATCCTGTTACTGTATCTGTTGTATTTAACCGCTCACACATTTTTCCTTGTATGTGCATGTCTGAAATCAGAAGATTGATATGACTATATCAACAAACTAAAATGTATCTATTCTGTTATTACTGCCATTCCATTAGCTTTTTTGATTTGACATAATTAGCTGAAGTAGACACAAGTAATCCTGCATGGATGGCAACCACTTTTGATAGCGTATGTATGTTGAAATGTACATTGAAATAAACTGGCAGGGAAGGAGTCTTTACTCGTATTGTTTCTTTTAAAGCTCTACAGTCTCCTTGAGAGGATAAACCCTGATCACAACTTTCCTGTGAGGTCTGTAAACGTGTTGCTTTATCTAGAGATATGTCTAATCCAAATATATACTGAGATACAGTGTAAAAAAAAAAAAAAAGTAAATCTAATCAAGCTGCCTGATGATGTAATGATGCATTGACTTGGAGTTGACAGGCATGTTTTGTTTTCTTCCAGTTCCCACTGTCTCCGCGCTGCAGCTTTCTACATCCGAGGGCTGCTGTCATTCTTTCAAGGTCGTTACAACGAGGCTAAGTGAGTTTCCCCTTCCTACTTATTACTGAGTTGCTGGGAAAAAAACTCTAATTAGAACTTTGTTACTATCAGTGGGATTTGGGGAAACTATTTCCGGATGACATTCTTGTTGCAGACGGTTCCTTCGAGAAACTCTGAAGATGTCCAACGCAGAAGACCTGAATAGATTGACGGCCTGCTCACTGGTTCTGCTAGGCCATATATTTTACGTGCTGGGAAACCACAGGGTAATGTCACGCCCAAATGATCCCCAAAACTTTGACTGTTTAGAAAACCTTTTTATTAAACTTGTGTGCAGAATTATCTGTGGCTTGCGTGACAATGTTGTATCTCTATAGGAAAGCAACAATATGGTGGTCCCAGCAATGCAGCTTGCGAGTAAGATCCCTGACATGTCTGTGCAGTTGTGGTCCTCTGCTCTTTTAAAAGGTACGTCCCAAACTCTTGTCTTTGGTTTGAGCTCCAGTGCTCTCTACTAGGTTTCAAGTGTAAATGGTAGCTTTCCTTGACCATGCAGTTTTTGTATGTTGTAGATCTGAACAAGGCCCTGGGGAACACCATAGATGCACATGAAGCAGCTCAGATGCACCAAAACTTCTCCCAGCAACTTCTCCAGGACCACATTGCTGCCTGCAGCCTCCCCGAACACAACCTCATCAGCGTACGCATCCGTCTATCGATATTCACTTGTAGTTTGGGCTGTCAAACAAATAAAATAATCTAAACCTATCCATTAGGTTAATAGGTGCTAAACCTAAAATAATCTGAAGTGGCAAACATTTTCTCCCTATTGAGTTCATGTCCTTGGTTTGCAACTCTTCTGAGGACGTAGGGGGATTTGTGGTATTCAAAACTAGAAAATATCAAATGTTTCTCAAACCAATTGTGGATTGACAGTAAAATGCTTGCAGGCGTGCGATCCGTAATGTCAGGGTTTGTATTCTCGTCTATGTGGAAAAATCCTGGATGCAAAAGATGAGCGAACAGCTTGTATATTTGTGATTATTGGAAACACTCTGCAGACCAGAGACTACTGTGGAGTGCAAGGCTGTCAGAACAATCTGTCCCCCTCCAGGCAGCTCTTATCGGTCAGTCCTAGAGGTTTTAGCCTTGAGTGGAACGGTTAATCAGATTTGTTATCATGAACTTTTTCAGGTCAGAACATACAGTAAAAGCATCCCTCTGGTTATATTTTTACTGTATAGCACCAGTAGCCAGGGCCCCTGATATGGCAGGAATGACCAAAGAGTTACTGTTCTGTCAACATCATTTGTGGACCAGGCTACATCACCATGACATTACAGAATAGCGTCAATCTGACCGTAAAAGGTTAGCAACAGTATTAGACACTGATGATATTGTCAAGACTACAGTCTAAATTGTGGTGGCCTACTTATGTTCGGCATTTGGATAGGCTTATAATCTTGAGGGCAGTAACGATCAATATGTATAGTTGAAGCGACATTCAGATGGTTTAATATGACAAACATTTTCTCAGTTTCCCATCAATGTAAACATAAAAAAAGAGTCTGGCTGAGTATCGTTGCCATTGTCCATTGTTGGCAAGCTAGCAGTTGCTGTATTCCTTAGCCATCAACCAGCCCACTCCATACAGTTAGAGTGGAGTCTTGTGAGTGTTAGGAATTGAGGGAAAAACTTCATCTTGTGTGAATTTGTCTACTGTCGGCTTGTAAAAACAGCGACGTAAAATGTTATTTGTAACAGTTTTGTGAGGAAATGTGTGCTAAAAACAGGTTTCACATTGCATGGAATTGGAGGAACAACAGAAGTTTTGTTATGTCAAAATTGTCATGGCGACATGTCAACTTTGACGCCTATCATTTTATTGGTCGTTGTTACTGGTGGGTGTTGTGTAAATGGCTAATGTAGCTTGTTTTAACTGTATTTGTTTGGCAACCAATGTGTAAATTACGATACCATTCTGTCCCTTTGTTTTGACAGTGGACGGACGGCCCACCACCGGGGCAGTTTCAGGCACAGAACGGCCCGACAACAAGCCTAGCTAGCCTGCTATGAGCACACGGCACACCAAACATACCAGAGATGGAGAGCAAAGTAACAACACACAAGGGCTACCTTCCTTCCGGCCTCAAAGATGTTGAAATTTCATCCATTGCTTTAGTTTTTTTTTTCCTTCTTAGGAAAGTTAGAGAGGTAGTGGGAAAACCATTGTAGCAGTTATAATATTAATTTATTCATGTTTATATTTTTCTAACCTTTGAAAAATATTTTAATGCTTTGTATTAATGCCATTTTTTTTGTATGCATGGAAGTTACTGATGTTGACGCACTCTACAGGTATTCGCTAACCATCTGGTGGGGATTTTCACAGCTAGTCATAGTTCTGTAGCGCTGCACCCTCATGAGTTAGTATGTAGTTCCGGTTGCCATTACTTCTCATGTATTGAACCACTAACATGTTTTCTTTTTAAGTTTGAAGGGGAACAATAGTCACATGATCAACCAGTTCAAATGGCCAAGCTCCTCCAAAAATGTACTGTTGAGCTCACCTTGTCTAAAACTGACCTCATCTTATCTCAGACATATCACAAAACCCAATTAAATGCCCGTGTGCATCTGGTCGATTAGTGATGGGATTCACTGCTCCGCCCGTTTCAGTGATTCAAATGATTCGGTTGCGCAAGGAGACTTTCAGCTGGAACGAGATTTCAGATGGCTGATCATGTTACTGTGTTGACCCTTTAGTTTGGACTTGAATGTAAAATATGCAGTGTTAAGCTCAAGGGTTTTAAACTTCCTGCAAGAGGGTATGGTGGAAGTGTTGCATGTCTGAGTGCATTTTTATTTAACGGTCCAGTGGATGTCCCTGGTGAGCTATGATGAGATGAACATGCTTTGAGAGCATTCATGATTTTGTTAGGTTGGATCACCAATTGGTTGCCAATTTGCCACCTTTGAAAGTGCATCAGAAATTAATAACTACGATTCACTGTACATATTAATTCTAGGTCATTCGTTGAGTTCAATAGTTCTCGAAATTTCTCCTTTTTCTAACATAAGAGGAACGTTGGATAAAGAAAAGCAATGTATTACTTTTTGTAATATTGTAATTTCTTTATAGTCCTAATTAAGATATTTCTTTACATTGTATAGATATGCCACACACAAAACCTTTATTGTACAGTGACATTTTATAATGTAAATGCAGTCAAGTGTAATGTATTTTAAACTAATCCAACTAAATGCTTGATATTTAAGTCAATCTATATGGACACATCAGAAGCTTGAGTACTTGCCATATTCTATTCAATGCCTATGTTTTTATTGCTTTATATTGTTTTTCAAGAATTTTGGGACATAAGTCAGAATAAACATGGTATTTACAACCATTATTTTACATTGTTTTAAAATTTTGTGTGTGAACGCCAATTGATCTTGAAAATTTTTTATTACTGAGACATAGTCAGAACATTAGGCATGCCAAAATCACCTGTGTTAGCAGAAGAAAAAGCACTGATGAGCTTAGTAAGGGCAAATACCTTGGTAGACCAAAGAAGACAATACAATGGATGACCAAATAATACCTAAAATTGTAAGCAGCTCAGGAACACTCCAGGAGGTAGGCTTACAGTAGATCACTTCTAAATCCTTAGAACCGAATGGCCAGGTTAGTTTGCTAAAAATAAGTTCCTTAAAGGGCCTGTGGAGTAGTATGGACAGATATTAAACTGTATCAGAGTGATGGGAAGAAGAATGGAGAGAAAAAAGAGGAAGTGCTAATCTAGTGTAACACCTCATCTGTGATGCATGGTTGAGGTAGTGTCATGGCATGGGCATGACTGACTGAAATTGTCTTGTTTTTATTAATGAATTTACCGCTGATGAAAGAAACTGGATTCGTTCTGAACTGTACAGAAACATGTATTCTGCTCAGATAAACTAAATGTTTCTGACCCAATATAGAAATAAAAAAATAAAAAATCCTGAAACGAACAGGAGTTGAAGGTGGCTGTACAGGCCTAGCAGCATCAAAAGGGTAATACCAGCTTCTGGTTATGTCTGTGGGTTAAATATTCCATGCTAAGGGTATGCAACCAATTAGTAACCATGACTACTCTATCACGGTTACGGTAAAATTGGAGGTTATGTACAAACTGTTCTGTCATTTCTAAATTATATATAATTTCACTGAGTCTGCACTTCAAATCTTAGTCATTGTATCATTTTAAATCCCAAGTGCTGGAATACAGAGACAAAAGAATTATCACTATCCAAAAAATGTTTGGAGCTCACTACAGACCTTTTAATCAAGAATCATTGGAAAGTTAAGCCACAGCTATCCATCAAATAGACTTTTGAGATTTTCAGGTCGATAGAATATTTACCTTTAGGCAACATAAAAGTATGACCTGTATAAACTGCATTACAAAGAAAAACCTAACTAATGCTCAACTTAGCCTTGTTTGTGTCCAGACTTTTAAAGACATCCAGAGCCATAAAAGCTGACAGCTGTCATGCCTAGAAGCAGTCTCCATCCTTCATAGCCAAGTAGCAATCTGCTCATTTATTCTCCTTTACCTTTTTGCCTTATTCAAGCCACATTGTAAAGAACAGGTCAATCCTACCCCTGACTCAAGACGGAGCAGAGAAGATCAAGAAGCTTGAGGCTGAAAAGATTTGGCTAAACACGAATTGCAGTCCACTCTGGACCAAAGAGAAGCCAAAGATAATGGCCTTTGCATTGCCAGGGGAACAGGGCAAGAGCTATAATCTAAAGGTCTACAAACTCAGCAGGATCTGATCTCAGAGCAACAGTCCCTGGTCTCTGAACATCAAACCCTGCTTGCTCATCATCAGTCTAAAATCCAAGAGTTTGAAGCATATCATTACATCAATCTCCAGACTGTTAACAACTCTAGGCAATATACAAAAAAGTATTAAAATCCAAGTGCAAGAACCTCTACTCTGATCAACAGTTTTTGATCTCTGATCACTTGGCTCTTATGGCAGCAACCTCTTCGATCAGAGCTTCTTCAGGAGCTGCAGAAGCCATTGGAAAGTGTCAGCAGCAACAACATTACAGAGTGGTCTGAAAACTACAAGAACAAAGAAAATGTGTTGCAGTTGATGCATGTGCTGGAACAGTGGAATTGGTTAACCGGGATACTAATGGAAGATGTTGAGAGACTGTGCAAAAAAATTGTATTACACTACTAACGAAAAAAGCTCGAAACGCATGCCAGATGAATCAATCGCACAGAGAATAACAAAAAAAGGCATCCAAAGTGATGTGGGAGCTTGCAATAATTTTCCAAATACCCTTGGCCAAAGTGACTAGAACCGTCTGACCCCAGTGAGCAATGGCAGGAAAGAAATGCTAGGATGAAGGGCTTGTCTTTGTTCAAGTCTACTCCGGCTGGCTGATGACACAAAGATAAGAATGTAGTTGTTCATTATTGATATTAAGTTATGGTGAACAGCTTAGTTTACTTATACACTTATAACTGTTACTGTTTACTGACAACTATGTGTACATTTGCTGCTGTGTGTCAATGTCTGAGAATGTTTATATTAGTCATAAATTTGAAGAACATCCTTCTGTTCATCAAGTGCAGTTATTTAATGGACCAGCAGGTCCCACCATTGAGCTATGTTTTGATCAACCAGCTTTGAGACAGCAAATGTTTGTCCCGATACATTCATCTCTTTCTCTTTGAATATACTGGCCATATGCAAACAAAGGACTATTTTGGAATTGACACAATACAAGGTTTAACAATACATGGTTAATATAAAAGGGAAACAAACATCCCACAGCTCAGTGGACAATTAATTAGCTTTGTTTAGTAAATGACCAAGACTGAATACTAGCAGCACAGAAGGTTTGCCATAAAAAAGTTGATTTCAACTACTCAGTAAACACTTGACATAACTGCTTTAGTTTAATTATATTATTTCAAACATTTGATAGTTGATTTTCCGGCCATTAGTCATGTACTACTGACAGTATGAATTCAAAATTATATGGACAATATATGGACACAAAACTTGAATACTTGCCATACTAAGAATTACATTGACTTTAGAATACTTTCCCCCTTCCATGTTGTGACAAACATGAAGTACATTAATATTGCCTACGTTCTGTGTATTACATGCAATGACTGCTTTCTCGAATAGTAATCACCTTTATGCAAACTGCAGTTACAAAGTGCAGTTACTTAGGGGCAATTTCCTTTGAAGCTATCTTGATAATACTTTAAAAAAATATTTGTTTCCCAACCAATTGCACAAAACATGACGAGCCCATTAAGAAAGGAAGTGTCGCCTTGCCAAATTGGTTTGGATAGAGTACCGTTTAGGTATCGCATAAAGAACATCACAACACTTTGACTTAACAGGTATGACTGATTTTTTGTCTTTCGGAATCCAGAAGCCCTTCTGATGTTATTACTGCATGTTTTACTGCAGGGTGAAATATTGACCTTGGGGTCAGTGTTGCAGTAATGGTCACATGACTATCTTTGTTACCAGTCAGCCATGCAGCTATAATGTATGTCTTCTTTAAATATGACTGGCACACTAAACAAATTTACAGCACTTGCTGTTCACCCCCCAAAAATGACTCATGTCAGTTTTTCCATTTAGTACATTATTTTAGAAAGTATGTTTTGGGTTTTAGTTGTGTTCAAAATTACTGTTGGGCAGTGATGTTTGTTTATCAGCATCAACAGTTTTGAAAGGAGATGCTTCCTGCCAAATAGTGAGTCCTGTTGATCGTGACAGGGAGGGGTACTTCCTGCTTTGCTACTGTTTTTCAAGTGGGGAGGGATTAAGTTGATAGTCCATTGTTGTTTTCAGTCAATGTCACACTTCTCCTAATAGTAATGTAAAAAAGTTTAGCAAACATGATAATGATCAAGTAGGCCAATGGGAGTGTGTCCTTGAGTAAAGGTAGGAACCTCATTAAAATGAATTATGATGCATCGACTTAACATCAATTCCCCAAACATCTAAAGACCTATTTTGTTGTGCAAACTCAAAATCTAGTTAATAAGAATTTCTGTGGCATAAGTCTGGCAACCTCTTCTCACTGTGACATCCAGTTCCCTGGCAAGAGCAGTGGTGGAAAAAAAGAAAACAGAAGACCTTCAATGCAAATTAAAATAAATTAGCAATAGGGCTTTGTGGCTTCAACAAAAAAATATAGGTAGTCTTAAGTAATTTAGCAGATTCTATTTTTTAGAACAACCTACATTAGTGAGTGAATACATTTTTATATACTCTTTCATACTGAGACATTCACAGCATTCTGCAGTCTTGGGGTTGAAGTGAGAGCACTAGTTTGTTTCATGGTAGTTTTGACACAGGATAAATAATGAATCAACATCTACTGGCAAAATATTTAAATTGAGATTTAAAAATCTAGAAGAAATTACATGAAATTGTTGCTTTACTCGATTTCTTCATGCTGTCTCCCCATCCCTCTCCATTCCATCATGTGCCATCATAAAGTATCTTCTCCCGCTCTCTCTGAAACCCTTCCTCAAAAACTGTTATGTTTGCACTGATATACTGCACCATGGTCCTGATACATGCCTCTATAGACAATATCTGGTTTTCTATAAATTATTCTGTTACTGATAAATCAGTTTGTTCAATTGAAAAATAATAACTTAAATATTTGATAACAACTTTGGAAAATAGCCAATAGCCAAACGGATCCTTATTTGTCATTATTGGCGATGTGCAAACTTTTTAGTTTTGAAGTTTTCACAATAGCCTTGATTGCAATGGTGAAAACTGAACTTCTACCAACCACAGAAATCAGTGGTCCTAACGTAGACCTATGCGGACTTCGTTTGCCCCTGTTTGCCCTCTTGTGTGATCAAATGCGCATGCTTACTAGTGAAGCGACACGGTCGGTGTGTGAGAGGCTCATTATTTGGCAACCGGAGTGGAGTGGCAACGGGTAGGGCTGAGTGAAGAGGGGATCCCCGGGAATCTTTTTTTTTTTGTACATCGAATTACGGGTGTAAATAGTCTGTCAAAACAAGTGAAAAGATTAAAGGAAACCTCTACAACGACACCTCTTCTCCGTAAGTTAAGATATCATTTCAGTTTTGCCGGCAATACTATCTACTATTGATTTTGAATGTAATGAAGTCGACGACGTGAAGTTATTTTCTAGTCGTTAGTTAACCTAGGCTAGTTAGCTAACATAGCTACCTAGCTGGCTAGCTGCTGAGTGAGTGTGATAGGTAATGGTTTGTCTGTCCCTCGCTAGCTGTAATTAGCTAACGTTGTTAGCCCCACACTCGCGACAGCCAAGACCAAACCGCCTTAGAAGTCAAAGTATTCATGCAAACTTGTACCGGTGAATATTTCAGAAGCCGTAGACAAGTATTTTCTGTACAACATCTATGAAAGTATTCTAGAAACTAACAATTACAATAGTTTCAACTCTCGAACATCGATCCCTTGATTGTATTATGTCCGAATGAATCCCAGAGTGCCTGACTGGCTGTCTGGCCAAGCAGGCAGACGAATGTCCGTAGGAGTTCGTTAGCAAGCTAGCCACCGTCAGATTGTCAGGTGGTGGTGGGGTTGGTCGGTGGGGGGCTTGTTGTTAGTTGGTATTTGATTCATTCCAACACTTGTGCATTTAACTGATCAGTTATCCTAGCAATATTGTAAAACAAGATTGAACTCATACCTTGTCAGGGCAATGTTGTTAGTCCATACCCGTATGGGTCTAGTACCAGCGATGCTATATAGCTAGCTCGTGAACTGGCTTTTTGTCGCGAGCTAGCCTGTGGGACTGTGTGTGGGAAACATGTAAAATGTTTCTATCGCTATAACAAAGAATATGAAACGATTGCTTGGATAACAGTTAGAAGCAGGCATTCTCTCAACTGCTTTAGTGTTTTTATTTTGATGAGAAGTTACCTGTAGTACCTTATCCATAAAGATACTTTTATTATTGTCGCGTAATAGTTATGTACCTGTGGTCAAGTAGTGTCCATTAGTGTGAACCCAGAGTCAGACTGGCAGGCTGTTAGTAATTACTACTGTCATAATGAAAGTTCCGGTTTGCCATTGCATATTACTTAAGTCAGGGTTTCCTAACCACCCATAGCAAAGGTTTTTTAGTCTTGTCCTCAGGGACCCGAGAACCAGCTAACCTGATACATGTAGTATTCAGGCGCATACAGTGTTGGGTAATGTTACTTTTGAAGGTAAGTCATTACATTTACCAGTTACAGTTCCCATGAAATGACTCGTTACGTTACTTAGTTACTTTCTGTAGAAAATATGGGGTTAAGTTACTTAGCTGTTACTTTAAGACCAGGCCTTTGATTCAGTATTCGTGCGTTGGTCACCTATGCCCAGAAGCCACACATTTAATGGGACATTGTATAATTACGTTGTCAGGTATTGCATAGTTAGTGTCACTCACCAGAATATAACATTATCAATCATTATACAGCAATAGTGAGTAATCATATACAATGATGACAAATAATATTTTCTTTTAGTTCTTTAATTAAGCATCTCTTAAAACAATAACTGTTTTTGTATTGCAAGTGCCTCCAAATTTTCAGGCAAGGCTTATTTCACAGCCTATATGTACCGACTCCAATACTAGATAGATCCATTGCAACATTAATGTTTCATGACTTTACTGAATCTGTTTTGAAATGATTAAGAAAAATCATGTTTAGAAACAGAATATGTATTTATGTTAATTTACTATAAACTATACTTGACAATAGAAAATGTTTCTCTGCTTATTTAAACAACCAATAGTAAACCAATTTGACCTGTACTTGGTGCTAAAGCAGAGCCCTCTCCTGCTAAGTGCCCTCCATGGATATCCTATGCCTTCGTTGGGGAACACATGTCGCTTTGCGTCTTCTGACTGGCCATAGAGCACGCATGTGGATTGGTGCCAGTTGTTAAAAAGAATGATGCTATCAGACTGGCATGACTTAGCTCACTTGAGAACTATGGGTACTGCAAGGTTGAACTTTAGATCTTACTGCTAGCACATATTTCAATATAATGATGAGATCCTAATGTCTCTACCTTATGAATGAGTTCTTGTCCAGAGCAGAAATTGCTTCTTGCTAGGTTCTATTATATACAGACTTTTTGATGTATGGGGTTGACATGAACATGTATTCTGTCGAGTGAGATGCCATGCTCAGGGTCTAACATTGTTGATGGACTGGGGCCAGTGAAAACATATCTGTGCTAGTGGATCTTAGCAGTCCCCGGGCTAGTAACTACTCAGTGTTAATTAACAGATCAGAACTGTAACAACACAAATGCAACAATGAAACAGCTCACAATTGGGGTTCTAGTCAGAACCCTTAATATATTAATTAGATATATGTCGAAGGATCTTTTTCTGTTATACGTTTTTATGAGAGTGCATACAGTTCTGTAATGAGAGAAAATGTACTGAGCCATTCTTGGAGAGGAAATAGTCAATGCCCCTGGGAATGAGCAGACACGTGGGACATGGCAGATGACCAGGGGCTTCAGTTCTGTACAGGGAAGGATGCCATGGGTCGAGCAGCAGGAGGGCAGACAATAGATAATTCACAAGTAACAATTAGGTTATTATTACTAAACTATAATTTCAGGTGCCATTTTTGTCCATAGCAGCAGTTGGCAATTTTAGCCCACTTATCCCTGTATGTGAAGCTTTGTTTATTACCCCCCCAACAATGCCTTCTACACAATGTCCCTGATACCATCAATTTCCAATGTTTTTTCTGCCCTTTCTACCATTCAGTCTCTGATCCTTAATTGACTGAGATTTTTCTAATGGCCATTGATATCGTTTGTTTTTATTATTTTCCAGGCTACATTAACTTTGAAGAGTAGACTATTCAAGCACCCTTTTGCGAAGGAATTTAAACATGCCAAGTGGTGCGGGTGCCTTGTTGTAGCACTAAGCTGTCCTCCACAGTGTAGTTTAAAGCATTGACTGTGCTGCCAGCTGAGAAATGACTGAGAACCCAGTGGGGCGATGCAAATTCACCAGCATTGTCTAGGGTGGGGGGATGCATTTCTTGGTCTGATTGTAATTTAGTGATTGCTTCTGAGGGGTCAGGGTCTTGCAATCTAACTATCACTTGGTACCTAGTAAGCCCAGTCCAGACTTTATATATTCTATTAAGCATCTTTATCTGACATGAAGAAATGCTGCAAGTTAATTAATATGACTTCAAATAAGAGATTCATTTTAAATCTTGTCACTTGTTTTGAACATTTTACTATATATATATATATATATATATTCATATTCTCATAAGAAATCCGTAAGCTTAGATCTTGGTGGGCCTAATAAAAGGCTACAGCAAACGGGAATGGGCACATTACTCAGAATGTCACATAAGTGCTGCCTTCTGCGCACAGCGTGACTCGATTCTCTCCTTTCAGTAGTCAATACTATTGTAAAATATTGCTTTAACCCTATTCAGATTTTATTTTTTATTCACGCTCTCTACAGGCTCCAAAAAGGGCATTGAGCTATTTTTCCACTCCTTATGTGGATTACCTGGGTTATCGAAGAACCATAACTGGAGAACTGAAGCTGATTTAAATGTAATTAGATTAACCGAATTGCACCACACACTTCCCGCTATCAGTGCCTCGTTTATGATTACTTTCATTTTCATTACAAGTCTGTGTGTCTACCTGACATAATTCAGTGTAACCAAGAAGAGTGTGTGGTTCTAGTCCCCTCCATAAGTATTGGAACGGTAAGGCTAATTCCTTTTGTTTTTATTGTTCACTGAAGGCATTTGGGTTTAAGATCAAAAGATGAGTATGAGACAAGAGTTCAGAATTTCAGCCTTAATTTCCTGGTATTCACATCTAGATGTGTTAAACAACTCAGGAAATACCCCCCTTTGTTTGAACACACCCATTTTTCAAGTGAGCAAATGTATTGGAACATGTGACTGACAGATGTTTCTTGTTGCCCAGGTGTTGCCTTTTAGATTGATTGATTGTTCAAACATTAAATAGCTCTGCATGACTAGTCTAAGTTTCCATCCTTGGTTTAAACCTATAAAGACTGCATTTCTTGTTAAAGAGGATAACCCAACATGAAGACCAGAGAGCTGTCTATGGGAGAAAAGCCAGCCATTGTCAAGCTTTGAAAAGAAGGAATATCGACATATTCCGTTGAGCCGTTGGACAAACATTAGGCATAGCAACCGCAACAATTTGGAATGTCCTGAAAAAGAAAGAAACTACTGGTGTTCTGAGCAACAGATGTCGAACAGGTCGGCCAAGGAAAAAACAGTAGTTGATGACAGAAATATCATGAGAAAAAAACCCCAAAAGATCTTGAAGTGACAACACCAATGACCTCCCCAGTGCAGGGGTGAAGGTATCACAATCCACTGTTCGAAGAAGACTCAGAGAGCAGAAATATAGAGGCCACACCACAAGATGCAAACCACTCATCAGCAGTAAGAATCGGAAGGCCAGATTGAAATTTGCAAAGAAGTACAGATATGAGATGAGCCACAAAAGTTCTGGAACACAATCTTATGAACTGATGAGTCTAAGATAAATCTCTACCAAAGTGATGGAAAGGCCAAAGTGTGGATAAAGAAAGAACTTCTTATGATCTGATGCATACAAGCTCATCTGTGAAGAATGGTCATGGCTTGGGCGTGCATGGCTGCATCTGGAACAGGCTCATTAATATTTATTGATGATTTAAATGATGCAGTTTCAGTGGGGTTTAAATGCTGCAGTATGAATTCAGAAGTGTGCAGAAACCATTTGTTTGCCATTTTAGGGAGAAATTCATTGAAACTTATCGGGAGGAAGTTTATCATGCAGCAGGACAATGACACAAAGCACACTGCCAAAAAACAAAGGACTTCATCAGGGGGATAGAGTGGAAGGTTTTAGACTGGCCAAATCAATCACCTGACCATAACCCAATAGAGCATGCATTTCACCACCTTAAGAGGAGACTGAGGAAAGGAACACACCGAAACAAACAAGAACTGAAAGAAGCTGCGGTAAAAGCCTGGTATAGCATCACAAATGAAGAATGCCACAGTTTGGTGATGTCGATGGGTCACAGGCTTGAGGCAGTTATTGCAAGCAGGGGTTATGCCACCAAATATTAAATGTTATTTACTTTAAGATTATTTGTTCCATTACTTCCATAACCTAAAAATGCTGTGGTCTAATACAAACGGTGGGTAATATGTCCTAAGTTGTTTAACACATCTAGATGTGAATATCAGGAAATTACAGCTGAAATTCTGAACTCTTGTCTCGTACTAATCTTTTGATCTTAAACCCAAATGTCTTCAGTGAACAACAAAAATGAAAGAATTTGCCTTACCGTTCCAATACTTTTGGAGGGGACTGTAGTTGGTAATGACACCAGATGGGCTTAACCTTTTTCATGGGATTATTGAGCAGTGGACCTTCTTAAGTCATTTTACCTCTGAGGTGCTTGTTACTAATTGTTTTCAGGAAATAGAAACATTAGCTTCTTATACATGACGTATTTAATTCTGTCTAACTGAAAATGCTTTCAGAAGGCAGCAACTAATGTGCATCTACATACTATGCTATCTAACTTTCAGTAATGCACAGACAAGCTCAGTCTCCAGAATCAAAAAGGAAGTTGTAATTGACTTCCATTCAATATTAGGGGGCTTCCAGTAAAATGTTTTTTTTATTGTACTGCACTTAATTTATTTGATGTTATATATTTGTTATAAACCTTAGTTGTCATTGGCCCATTATTGTTTCACTTCCCATGAACAACCCAAGTCACTAACTTACAGTGCATTTGGCAAGTATTCAGTCCCCTTGACTGGAAACGGCTGATGTGTAATGGAGTATCTACATATTTGCACAAAGGCCTATTATTGGCAACCATTAGTCCACTTTTCCAGTGGCACATTGTTTGCTAATCCAAGTAAATTTTTTTTTTTTTAAAGGCTAATTGATCCTTAGATAACCCTTCTGCATTTATTTTAGCACAGATGGAAACTGTTGTGCTTTTTAAAGAAGCAATATATCTGCCCTTTAGACTAGTTGAGTATCTGGAGCATCAGCAATTGTGGGTTCGATTACAGGTAAAAAATTGCCAGAATTGAAGAACTTTCTTCTGAAACGTGTCATTCTATCCTAGTTCTGAGATATAAAGGCTATTCCGTGAAAGAAATTACCAAGAAACTGAATATCTCGTGCAGTGCTGTGTACTACTTCACAAAACCGCACATACTGTATCTAAGCAGAATAGAAGGAAGAGTGGTAGGCCCCGGTGGACAGCTGCACTAAAGGACAATATACATTTGTGTCTAATTTGAGAAAATTATGCCTGACATGTCCTCAACTGGCAGCTTTATTAAATAGTACCCGCAAAATACCAGTCTCAATATCAACAGTGAACAGGTGACTTTGGAGATGTCTCGGCACAGTTGCAAAGGAAAAGACATCTCAGATTGGCCTATGAAAAGAAAAGTTTAAGATGGGCAAAAGAACACACACTGGACAGAGGAATATTGGAAAAGGTATTATGGACAGACAAATATAAGTTTGAGGTATTCAGATCCCAAGGAAGAACATTTGTCAGATGCAGACCAAATGAAAATGTTCTGGAGGAGTGCTTGACGCCATCAAGGATCTGTTTGTACTTCGCTCCATCCCTGTTTCCCTTGATCCTGCTCCTGAAAAACATCCCTGCACCAATATGCTGCCACCACCATTGTTCACCATTAGGTTGATATTGGCCATGTGATGCGCGGTGCCTGGTTTCCTCTAGGCGTGATGCTTGGCATTCAAGGCAACGTTTTCAGTCGTGGTTTCATTGGACCATGGAATCATCAGGTCTGAGAGTCCTGTAGTCCTGCAAACTCCAAGCAGCCTGATATATGTATTTCAAGTAGGAATTAATGTAGCATATAGATACATTTCCCCAAACCTTGTGACCTGAGTCGAAGGTAAAATTTCACATTGAAGCATTCTGAGCTACCCCTTTAAGAATAGGAAGGTGCCGTGGTAATAGCGACAACATCACTTTTTTAAACTGGTGGGATCAGTTTATCTTGAACCTGATTATAGTGTTGTCGTTTATACTCACTGTAACATGGGAATCCACTGTGCGTGACGATAGAACTATATAAATATACCATAGAAACACTCCCTTCATTAGTTTTAGGAAAAAGTATTTGCTCCTGGAATGAATCTTTCAGCACACCATTCAGTAGGCTTTTCTACCATTGAAGCGTATTGAATTAGTACTGCTATTAAGCATCAGAAATTCTTAGATTAAAAAAAAAGTTTCTTGTTCTATAAATTACTGATTTACACATAGTAATATCTGACTATTGTGTCTGATTATTCTATGTTCTTTAAAAGTGAATGAAACACTTGTGCTGTATAAATCCCTTTGTGATGAAGCATTGTATAAAGCCTTTTGTGACCACCCGCCAGTTTGGCTGGTGTAATTCTTCTAGCTGCCAATGCCAAAATCCACCTGCGTTTGTCGGGTGTTAAGTTTATGCTCTGATGAAATGACAATGCCCCCACTGTTGTTGTGTTTTGCATTTAAGGATCTGATGTCCATGTCAAAGCTTTTCAAAAAGAAGCAATTGCTGAATTGTCCCTATAACTTAAACAGTGTTGTGCAGTTTGATAAGTTGCTTCAATCAAAAGATGACAAATTCTTTGTCACTCAGACTAAGGCCAACTAAGGAAGGTTGTGTGCAGTGTGACAAACTGGACAACGTTAGCTCAAACTACACCAATGGTATCCTGGCAACATCTTTGTAACATGACCTGCAGTTTTAACCACTCTGTTAATTGAAACATGCCAAAAGCGAAAGAGACATGTCTGTAAAGCCAGGTTTACTTGACGAGTCTTAATTATCCTTGTATTTTTTTTGCCTGATTTGTGTGAGCGTTGCTGAGATGTGAAGACATGATATAAAGACGTAATATAAATTCACAAACAATCTTCAAATAAGGGATGCCACAAAACTTTATTTGACTTATGCCGATGGCTGATCATATAATACAACCGGTCAGTGTTGTTACTGATGCCAATGTTGTTACTGATGCCAAAAGTTGCTTCTGATTCTTCAAATTTAGGCAAAAGCAAATTAAATCATACTAAAGTTACCTATTTAACATCGTAAAAATGTCCAACCTCCTGAAACATTGTTAACAAAATATGACTATGTTCATGCTTCTCCCAAATGCTTTGACAAAATCAATTATTTTGCTCTTTGGATTTATCAAGAGTGGTGGATGAAGAAGGAAGGACTAGGACATTGCTCCCTGTTTCCAGCTCTTCTCCTGACAATAGCTTCCACTGTCTGTTTTAACTAGCCAGTGCTGACATGGCAACTCTGGAACTCTCAGTGCTGCAGCCACACACATACAGCACCAAGGCACTCGTTCAGGAGGGGGACCAAGCGTCCGGATGGCCTGCTGCCTGCCTGCCTTGCAACCAGGTCTGCTAGCTGTGTACTGAGCTGATGTCATTCTAGTGGACGTGGTGACTGAGACTCAGGTAGCCCACCTATAGAGTGTGTGTGCGTGTTCTATTGTCACAGTTTCAGTGGGGTTTAATTAAACCCATAACCTCTTGTGTCAATGCTCAGAACTGGGCTGCTGGGAAGGTAAGAGTACTGTAGGTCAGATCTGTTCAGTGCTGAGGCTGATATCACTGCAGCGCTCTACAGTTTTTTATGTATTTACTTTTGTTATTGCCATTTCCTCTCACAGCCCATTTCCAAGAAATGTAATCTGATATGACTTTTCGGGAAGACTATGGGTATGGCCATCTAGCTTTTGGGGATTTGTGATGAGCGGTTTAAAGCATTTAGCTAAAATGAGAGATTTACTCATAGGATAGTTGTTGCAGATCCCCTTCCACCAGGAACATGTGGTTGAAGGTTAAACCACATCTCAAGACACCATGTTTGGTTAAGTTGCAGTGTGTTTTGTCTATATACAGTACATCTTGGCTTGGTTTGAGAATTTCTGTTACTTGTTTGTTTGACTTCAGGACAATTCCAACTAATTGAATAGCATAAATGAAAATGTTAATGTGTGTATTTGTAGAAACATGTATGGTAAGACACATTTTTAATTTGTAAAGAATTCTACTTTGAACTTAGATTCAAAAACATCTTGCTTTATACGTTAAATGGACAGGTATTTTTAGGAGACTAGAAACTGAAATCTGCAAAAAAAAGTAGTCTTTGGGTAAAATATTAATAGCCACTTTCCATCGATGGCTTGGCTGAAATTTATCGTTATCGATGTGACATTGTTTTACATATTATGTATACATAACAACATACAGTGTATATAATAAGTCTACACACCCCTGTTAAAATGCTGTTTTTTTTATGTAAAAGAATGAGACAAATCATGTCAGAAACCTTTCTGCTTTTAATGTGACCTATAATGTGAACAATTCAGTTGAAAAACAAACCGAAGTCTACAAGGGGGATAAATGAAAAATAAAAACCTGGTTCCAGCTGAAGAAGAACAGCCCCAAAGCATGATGCTTCACTGTGGGTATGGTGTTCTTTGGGTGATGTGCAATGTTGTTTTACCTTTGGAATACCTTTTGGAATTCAACCTTGGTTTAATCAGAACATAACACATTTTCCCACGTGCTTTTAGGAGACTTGATGTTTGTTTTTGCAAACTTCAGATGGGCTTTCTTTGTAAGAAAAGGCTTCTGTCTTGCCACCCTACCCCATAGCCCATTCATATGAAGAATACGGGAGATTGTTGTCACACAGCTAGTACTTGACAGAAATACTGCAGTTCCTTTAATGTTGTTCTAGGCATCTTGGAAGCCACCCTGACCAGTTTTCTTGTCTTTGTGTAGATTTTGGAGGGACATTCAGTTCTTGGTAATGTCTCTATTTTGCAATTTTTTTCCACTTGATCTAATGCTTTGGAAATTCTTTGTACCCTTCTCCTGACTGATATCTTTCAACAATAAGATCCCTCTGATGCCTTGGAAGCTCTCTGCGGAGCGTGGCTTTTGCTCTGAGATGCAACCAAGAAAATGTCAGGAAAATCCTACTAGAACTTTATTTGTGATTAATCAGAGTCACTTTAAATGATTGCAGTTGTATAATGACTTCTGTTTAACATGAGTTTGAATGTGATTGGTTATTTCTGAACACAGCCACATCCCCAGTTATAGGTTGTGCACACTTATGCAACCATGTTATTGTAATGTTTTTATTTTAAAAATCCCTGTCAAAGATTTATTTTGTTTTTCAATTGAATTGTTCACATTAAAAGAGGAAAAAGTTCTGACATAATTTATCTTAGTCTCATTCTTTTACATCACAAAAACCTGGCATTTTAACAGGGGTGTGTAGACTTTGTATCCACTGTAAGCCTTGTTTCCCCAAAAGTACCTGGAACACTATTCAGGGAACTAAAAAGTTCCTTCAGCCCATTGTTGTGTGCTTTTCCACTGCAGTCGAAAGACCTGGGAATACTAGGCAAATTAGTCCGCTGATGTATGTTCTTACTCTTAAGCACCATATCCCTTACGAAGTGGCGGACAGGCATCTTAATTATTTATGCAACACTGCAGCAGCACAGTAACCATAACGGAGATTCATGTTGTGCTGCTTGTTGAATGTGATTTCTTGATTTGCAAATGTGGTCATTATGTCAATGGTTGAAAAGAGACAAGCCGTAGTAGCAAAGCAGATTCAAAATGCCCAAAATGATAGGCTTATGTTACACTTGCTGATCCGCCGATAAGAGACGCTTCTGTTATTGTAGTCCTTGATAGTTTTGTAATCTTGTTTATAAAAAATGTAAGCTTCTCCTGGCACTTTTCTGGTGTGAATAATGTTCAGCTCACTTAACTTGCAGAATATTTTTTTTTGCGTACACTTTATCATTCCTGATTGTCATTTCCGATTCCCACTGGATTTGGTCCTCTGCGTAAACACTCAATAAGGCCCTTTTCTTCGTTGGTCTATTTGTCGTTGATTTCTTTTCCATACCTTCTTCTGTGTAGGTACAATAAAACCCTGTAACTATATGCTGAGGACAGCCACTGACACTTAAAAATGGCGGTTGAGTAGCCCCTACTTGACCAATTACAAATGTTCAGCACTGCAAGCCCCACCCTCCAAAGTTCCAGTACTTTGGTAAAGTACTGCCCCTTGAGCAGGGACTTTGTCGGGGGGGGTAAAATAAAGTCCCCAGAACTTAATTTACACCCTGGTCCCCGCAGTGGAAATGCAGTTAGTTCCTCAAAAGGTTCTTAGTTCCTGGGTAAAGTCTCAGCAGAGGAAACATGGTTTGGTATCTGAAAATTCTGTTTACTTCATAAGAAATCACGTGGACATTGAATAATTAGTGTGTATGGCATGTGGGGGCCATACACACTAGGTGTTGACCGATTTAATCCTTCGTCAGATTCTGCGCCGATAGGACGATATACAATTGATTGTTATCGGCAGAACATGGCTCCACTGGTCACTTGCGACTTACATCACCTTGCGATGAGCTTCAGGCTCCATACGAGGTCAAGGTTATGTCACTGTGTACTGTACCTGAAATCATTTATATTTAAATTTAAAGTTAACTTTAAGACTTTCTGTTTTGCTCTCTGTTTTGAAAATTAGCAAAAAAATGTTGCTATGGTTTTCTGAAAGATACATTTCACGCTAGCTAGCAACTTTCCTGGTGCTTTTGATGATGCTACGCATGACAGGTGGTCAGACTTCAATGTCAGTCTCCTCGTGGATTGCTGTGTCATTTTAATATACGCTTCCCATCTAAATAAGTCGTCTATAATCGGCTTTCAACAACACAGACAACGATTGTTTGACAATTAATTGCCCAACCTCTAGTCTATTCAAATCTTTTTGCTGGACCAAGTAAGCAGAGCCGGCCAAGCAGAGCAAATGTCTCTTACTGACGTGAGTGAGTGAGTGAGTGTGTGTGACTGACTACCCCTTGTTAAATAGTGTAGTGGTTAGAGACGTGGACTACCAAGCTAAAGGTCCCGTGTTTGAGACTTGTCACAGTCAAAACAAATTGTGCGTTAGGATTTCTTCAGGATAGACAAAAACTTTGCTGAATACAACCTTCAGTAGCTACGTTAAAGAAAGCCTAAAATAAAACTGTTTATGGTTATTTCTGGTGTATTTTTAAGTACATATCCGTGCATGCTTTTTGGGCAGTAAAAGAGTAGGGGCTTCCACGATGCTCTCGTCTTTTCACTTGACGAAAAAGCCAAGTTAATATTGATAGTTATATATCAATGACATTCACAAATGAAAGAAAAACTAAGAGTTGTTGTGCCATGAAATAAAATGGCTTTGGCAGTGTAAACTTCATTGTCGCTAGCAATTGCTCAATTCTAATGACTATTCCAATTAGTAAGTTAGTAGATACTAGTAAGCCTATTACTGGCTAATATGCTGTTAAAACTGCCAGTGGCAAAAGCCGAATAGTTCCTAAATGCAATTTGTGGTGGAGGTAAACTGAATAAGAAACAATAGTCAGTTTAACACAGTTCTCAAACTTGTGATGTTAATGCCTGACAAAATGATTTAATGTCGAGACACTATACAGACACCTGGCAAATGTGGCATAGTGGTTAAAGACACAGCCTTTCACATGGAAGACCCAGGTTTGAATCCCGTAAAGGCAACAACATTCATCACTTCTAATCGTGGGCCTGTTAAACTAGGCTGGCCTGGTTCCTTTACTCGTTCAGCTTTAATAGGGTTTATGATATGACTGGATTTGATACCATTCACACAAAAAAATGGGCTGTGTATAGGCCTTAACTTACTTGACCCTGTCCAGAAGGACAGGTCACTTGGCGGTAAGCTGCTATTCAGACTAGGCCCCGTGTCCATACAATACAGAATTTTCTATCACTAATATTGGTAACTAAAGAATGCTACAGTGCACTGTTGTGGAGAGACATTAAGGCAAATCACTTATATGTTTATTCAGTGCTTTGCCCCTCTTCATGCTCAATATATTTCATGGAACTAAATGGATAAATTGCTGTTTACACAAATTGCTCATTATTTGGGATTTTGGCCCAAAACTCAGCGTGTCCTGCTGGTGAATGTTGACCTTCAGTTTTTTCCACAAAATTCTGTTGGGCTTAAGTCTGGTGATTGACTGACTGGACCACTCCAAACCTTTACTTTCATCCTTTGCAGTATGAGTTTCCTTTGCAGTATGTTTTCCTGCTGGAAGGTCCTCAGCGTCCTGGCACCAGATTGTCAAATTTCCTGGTACATGGCTCCATTCATCCTCCCTTTGATTTGGATTGCCTTGGCACCGTGAGAAGAGAAACAGCCCCATACCATGATTCTTTCACCTCCTAACTTCACTCTAGGTATAGTATTTTTAGGGTCATTAGGCAGAGTAATTTCTCCACCAGTACAGTGGTGTGTTGTATTGTTACCGAAAAGTTCAAATTTTAACCACACTGCATTCTCCCAGTATTGTACAGGCTTCTCCAAATGTTGTATAATAAACTTCAAACAAGCTTCATCATGCCTTTTCTTCAGTAATGGAGTTTTCTGGGGTGATTGCCCATGTGGTGTGTGGCCTATTGTTTTCTCTGTGACAATTTTACCTGCTGCGTCCAGTTGTTTCTGGGGCTCTTTTCAAGTGGTCCTTGGCTTCTGGGCTGCTCTTAACTTTGACTGCCCAGGTTTCTCTCTTGCGAGGAGCTCCTGTGTGTGGCCAGTTTGTGGAGTTGCTTAACAATCTTGTTGCGAAGGTTTTGGGGGAGCTATTTGCCTCTGCCCATCATGGGAGGTTTCTTGTGTGACAGCTTTGTTACTGATGAGGAATTAGCTTGTATTCAGAGGTGGGTAACCCTTTTTCAATGAGTGGAACCTACCAACATGCATTAAGCCAGCTGATTCTGATAAGCTCATGTAGGTGAACTAAATAGTTGAATCGGCTTTTTCTGTGCTTTTTCATAATGTGTTCAATACTTTTTTCCTGTGTCATTTCCAGATATTGCCCTTTTTTATTGATTGGAATGTAATGATTTATTTTGCTGTCTGTCTTTATTGAGGTAATACCAATATCTGGTCTGAATTTCATGTGAAAAGCTGCATGGGAAATATGTTTTATGACAATATTGTTGATGTATTGAATAAGTGTATCCCCCACTGTATGACAAGGGAACGGATAAATGACCTGATTAGAAGAACAGTGTTAGCAGAACCGATCTGCCTCTTGCTCTCCCTCTCCCAGTCAACGAAGTGCCATTCAAAATTAAGAATTGAGGCTTAAACATGTCTGCTCCAACTGATCAGTTTATTTAATGACTGAGTTATCAAGAATATCAGATTGTTGATGGAATAAAAAATACAGCAGCTGTTTGTGCAAATTATGAATTGATCTGCTCTTAATAATCCCAGTGTAATTCAGTGACTCACTTGACCTGAATTGTGATTGTAAACACCAAGGTAATGTAGCCCTGTTCTTCTCAGTGACTGGGGTTGTCTCTGTGTGTGTTAATGAAGGAAGGTTTGGGGGGCAGGGGAAGTGTGCTTGGTGCTTGTGACTAAGCGAGCGTCTGTTCTGTATGTGTGTGTGTGAGTGTTTGTGTGCATTCCTTTGTGCTCGCATGTAGAGGATCGCCTACATTTTATATTTTAGTCAGACGCTAAATTACATATCTTGAGCTTTGTGGGTCCGGGCTATTGGTCTCCGTCATGTTACCGTCATATTACACCAAGATAATCTAGGTGGAGACTCATTCTGGCAGATGCAGGGTTAAAGGCTTCCATTTTGTTCAGTAACACCCTGATGGCCTGGTCTGTCAGTGGCGTTAAAATGGCAGGGCTTAACCCTTGGTGTTCAAGACTAAACCAGTAAGGGCACCCACTCCGCCTTCAGGCTGACATATCCAATAAGAGAGAGTCCGGAAGGGAGAGGTGATGGGAGGAGAAGGGTGAGAGAAACCCTGAGAGGGAGGGTGGAGAAGGAGCAAGGGGGAGAGGGCAGGAGGAACGCAAAGGGGTGAGGAGCAGGGAGGAGGAAGTATGGTAAAGGGAGTGAGGCGAGGAGGCGGGGGAGAAAGGTGTTGAGGATCAAAGAATGAGGGAAGACGAGTACAGTAGATGTCTGGCCTGTACACTGACACTTCCTCTTGCCATACGTGTCAGGAACGCCCCCTCCCCCACCACGCAGTTAGACGCTACTTTCTCTTTCACTTTTGATGCGCTCTTCTTTCTTCTCTTTCTACCAACTTAGTCCACCTGTACTCAGTTTGTTGATGCCAGATTAACCTATGATTATATTTTGTTTCAGATATTGGAAAGCATAAACACTGGGTTCAATGGCTAGAACCTTTGCTTTTTAAAATTCTATGTCTTTTAGAAACTGAATGTGATCTTTTGTAAACATTTTATTTTTCATATCTAGGAATTTATAAATCCTGGAGAGGATGAATTCATTGAAAATGGATTCCTAAGTTTGTGTGCTGCCCATGTTCTTGGGCAATATGTTTTTGCTCCCCTTTCATTTGATCAACTAGAGTGTCTTAAGAATTGCTTTAAATGCCTCTTAATGTTTCTTGCTATGTCTTGTCTCTAGAGAGGGTCATTACTTAGCAGATAGTCCAGCAAGCTACCTGAAGAAATGGAGCGTTACGATTGATCCATCCCCCAAAAGGACAGCTCATTAAAGTACAACCAGCAGACAGGAGAGTCAAACCATATCAGAGCCCATGTTCTCCATGTTGTTCTCACCAACTGTAGTCCATTGTTTCTCATAGAAACAGCAACAAATGGGGTAGGTGGCTTGACTAATTTAATCTGTTTTAGAAAATGGGTGTGAAATTATAATTTGTCTGAATGTGTGAACAGTACCTCACTGTAACCAAAACAGGAAAAAATGCTTTTAAATGGGCAGCCTCATTCTGCTAGTTGTTCCAGTTAATGGACATGGCCGCTGCAATCACCAGTGTTGGTGTGTTCTTTTTTAATCTGAATAGCCATGTGAGCAGACTTTATCGCTCTCGATCTGTCACAGGCTTTGTTTTTGACTAGAGATGATACACTAAGTCCTTTCGCGTAATCTGTAGGGAACACACCAGTAATCTCTCCTCTCACTATCTTTTTTGATAATGGAGTGGCATGCACATTTTTACAATGGAATGAATCTTGTAGGCATGGGCACTGAGAGAGCTCTATTCATGTTTGTTTTTAGATCACTATGCAAATGCATGGCAATAAGGCCTTATTTTAACTAAGTTAGTTTAAATGAGATTAACAAGACTTGTTTGATTTGTGTCAGTTATGCAATTCTTTTCATAATCTGGCGAAACTCAGCAGTTACCCGTCACCTTCAGTGTGAACATTTGGCCAAATGTTCGTGCACACAGGCAGTGAGTGTTGCTAGTGTTGTTAAATATTATTTAAAATTGAAATAACAATTGATATAGTTATTAGAGATCTAGGTTCAGAAAATCAGAAGGTGCTTCATGTTTAGAACATGTTACTGACATACAGTGATCTCAAAGTGTTTGGCCCATCAGTTTTTTTTTTGTTACACAAAAAGGAATACTGACCTATAGTAATTGAGTTCAATGTAGGTTTAGCTACATAGGTTAGCTAGCCAATTCAAAAAAAAAATGTACACAACTGTTCCATAAATGTGTGTACATGTTGCCTCGGAATAAGAGCAACTGCTATCAAATAGCCTATTAGTCTCTGTCAGCATGTTTTCCCTGCAATAGTTCCTTTGGGTCAGCTGTGTACATTCAGCAGCACCTGGCACTAGTCATGGCCGAAGCTGCTTTGTGAAAACTCACGTTGGCTACTTACTATCTTCACCAGTCATCACTGGCATGCAAACTCTGGTGCGCATATCCTGGTTAGTGACCTCTAAGGCACTTATTGATTTTCCCTGGTTTGTCCTCTACCAGAACTGTATCGTTGAAAGAACAATAATAGGCTGTTAGATTTCATGGATCCTACTTACCGTGTGTTTGGAAAATGGGACTTCCTTCAATATTAAAGGTTAAAGAAAGATGACATTCTGTGGGAAATCTTGCATTAAGAAACAGCATTGTTTATGGCAGCCTAATCACATTATGTTTGATCAGTGGTTATGCGTGTGGCAAACAACTTCAGCAATGCAACTGCAGAATCTGAAGGCTTGTGTATTGTTATTCTAGGGGGCCTGTTTACATTAGGCTGCATTTCCTGAGACATTGCGAAGAACACTCAACGTGTAAATCGATTGCTTGAGTCGCCACCTTCTGAGATGGCATGCACCACATGTT
This sequence comes from Esox niger, assembly GCA_016801105.1. Lineage (NCBI taxonomy): Eukaryota > Metazoa > Chordata > Actinopteri > Esociformes > Esocidae > Esox > Esox niger. The sequence goes on along the minus strand of JACXGJ010001103.1, from coordinate 6,616 downwards.
AAAACGGTATTACTTTCTGTGCAGATGGCAGCTCAAACTGTGTCTAATGTTTCAGTTAGTCTTGGTAATGTCTAATTTTCAATATCATTCCTAATGATCTTTGGGATATTGTTGTCACATGTACACTGATCAACCTTGGCTGTAAAAGCCTGTAGCTCAGTAAAAGTTGCTGTTGGTCATATGGCCTTATCTTGACAGTGTCTTGGCCACACCATCAACTTCTTGATTACAATCTTAACTGTTGATATTTAAGGCCATTGAAATATTGTTTTACCCATCCACTGATCTGTCTTTCCACAACCTTGTCCGTTAGTTATTTTTGAAAGTTCCCTGATACTCATGGTTGAGTGTTTTGCTTTGCAGTTCACTAGTCCACAAAATGAACTTATAGAAACGGCAGAATTATTCTAAATTCCTTCACATCACATCAGTTTATCCCATGTGGAGGCCAAATAACTTGCATTGAATTTTGAAGGGGATTGGTTTCACGTGAGCTAATTTTGGATTACTATTTTAACAGGGCAGTAGACATCCAATCGTGATTTTTCATTTCACAATAATACATTTCCCTTAAAGATGGGGATGTAGTGTGTAGATAAGTGGAAATAAATCTTAATTTAAATGCATGAAACGCTTTGGCACGAACACAACAAAATGTGAACATCCTGGGGGTTCTAATCTCATCCCTAGGCTATTCCATACAGAGCAAATGAGCCTGGAAATAACGACCATTCCACCTTGTCCTTTAGGACTGTATTATGTATTTCAGACATGAAATGTACCACCTAGTAAGTGTGTTGGTTACGGCCTGTTTGTATTTCTTCCCTTCAACGTATTTTAAAATACTGGCACCAGTTGATCTCTGATAAAATAGATCATTTTGAAGTGCCATTGTCTGGGCATATTCCTGGTCTGTAAAGAAATGCTGCTTCTAAAGGGGAACTAACGTCGATCACTGGTTGACCAGAACAGTCTGTCAAATCATCTTGAGCTGCATTTGCACTGCCTGCATGAAGACCACGCTCTTCTAAAAAGTATAATATGTTTTTCAACCTCGATATACCAAGTTATTTAGGTGGAATAAACATCATTCTACCATACCATTATTTTCTTTTTAATAAAAACAACATGTAGCACATCGATCTGTAACAATTATAGTTGTTAGTGAAACGATATTGAACATTCTTATCCAACACAATGTTTCTGTCCAAAATGGTACAGATGATGTTGTATTTTTGTTTAAAACATGAACAATATCAACATGTATAGTAGTATAACTGAAACAGGTTTTATTCTACCATGAGTGACCATACTGTGTAAAGAATGTATCTTTTAATTTTACCTAGTTAAAATGAGTGTAGTGTCAATTATACCAGTCAGTGTTTCATGGTTACATCTTGCCCAGCCAGAGGATATTCTTAGTGGCTCATGAAGGCTGTGTTTGAGTGTACATTTGGGCAGAAGTGTGTGGGAACAAGATTAAGGGGGTGTAGAAGTTATGTAGAAAAGCAAATGGTTTAAATAGTTATATTTGAGTACTAACAGTAAAAACTAGCTAGTTGCCGCAGCATATTGTGTGTACAATGTTACTCGGCTGACCGCGCCCATTGCCATGCTCCCATTACACCCACTACTTAACCAAGCCTTTGCTTAGCAGCAGGACGGGCAGCACAGTTAATGTTGTATCTTAATGATGCAATCCATCTCCTATGAGACCACACTAATCAAGTGCCTGGAGACAGGCCATGGTACACACACTCTATTATGTACGCCTGACAAAAATGGCTCCACTGGATGTCATCAGCAGCAAGGGAATGTGTGGCCATTTTGGCTCATATGATTCAAATGTACGCCTACACAAACAGCTGGAAACTGCACTACATTGTTCCCCTTCAGGCCATTTTAGGCCTTGGCGCAATTGAGGAAGTGTATTCGGTGACCACCGGCTCCTTCCAGTGTCACTAAGTGTGCCTGTGTGAATGTGTTGGCTCAGGGCATAATAGTGAAGAGCTGTGTGCTGTGTCGTTCATGCGTGCCCCACCCCCTTCAGATAGATGCCCTTTGTGCTCTGTGATGGGTACACACAGGGCACATCTGTCCTTGTTATGTCGCAGGGCTCTGTCCCTTTTGTCCTAGCTCAACAGTGTTTTCACCCCACCGTCCAATGCTGGGTGCACACCCCCTGGTCTGTTACCCAACACACATTTAGCTGCCATATTTTTGTTGGAAAATGTAAAAGCACAATGCCTTGGATGTTACTTTGAAATAATTTCTCTCCATCTACCTTAAAAATTGCAATTATTTATTGAAATACTGACCAGATGTAGGCTGGATGTGACAATTTGGTGGGAGGAAATGCAGAGTTAAGTGTTTTCAGCAGCCGTTGTAAGTGGTTCTTCTCATTTTTAAAGGTGCTACACAGATGTTAATATATATTACATGATGGAAAATACAATTCGATCTGCAGTAATAGTGGACTGACAGTGTTTAAGAGGATTACTCATGTTCCAGTGTTGTGATTAGCTATGATTTCAACTATTGATTTCATCCCCCTGGGCCAGCACCTTTGCCAAAATGGGATGTTGGGCTTTTACCTAGTGGCTTGGGCAAGTAGTCTTTTCATTCTCAAACAAGGTCAAGTGGGAAATTAAACCAGCATTTTAGTGTACATAAATTTGAATTACATAAAAAATATTTTTGTTTGTACTCCAGTCTACTTGTAAAATCTACATGCCTAGCTGGATTTGTGGGCTTTGTGAGACTTAGATTTCTGTCATGAAAGCAATGTCTTTAACCTTGACATGACGCTACTGGTCAATGTTTCTGTGCTTATGACAATAGCCATTAATAGCCATTAATATCAGAAAGCAGCATATTTTTTTTGGCTAGCTATTTAGGCTAAATAAAACTGGTGGAATCTTATATGTTCAATGTTTTAGACATGGATCATGTTTATTGATTAGTAGCCCAACTTTTTTCATTCCTTTGTTGTCACTGTTAAAATGTTTGCAGTGTTGTAATGCTATCCTTTTTTCTGACAGAAAATAAACTTTTATGGAATGCCTCTATACCTATGTACCTCCATCACCACCTCCATCCCAGTCTTAGGCAGCTTCTCCTGCTGCCAGTGTCTCTCCAGGGGTAAAGCCTGCTCCCTTTAGCCTCTGCTCCCACCCACAGACTGGTTTAATCTGGTTCTCAGGAAGGTGCTTTAAGTCTCCCATTGAATCTTGGGAAGGGTCATGTTGAGTTCTGCTGTGGCGATATCACAGTAGATGAGAAAGACCTTGAGTCAGCTTTCTTTATCTGTGTCAGCGAGTACACTCAGGTGTACAGTGCCTGCCCCAATAATCATTTAGAACCCCTGGAAGAGGCTGCAATGAAGCAATTAGATGGCAGGCTACAATAGCAAGAAAGGAAATGAGTAGGCCTCAGGGTTTCCACTAGAAAAATGTGGTGCCCAATAAGTAAACAGGAACATTTCAATTCACCACAAATGAGAAACATACCGGTCATTTGTTTTTATTGACTGGTTAGTGTGTCCAAGAAACAAAGAAATCACATTTTAGATAATAGTAATACATTTCAACCGTATATAAATCAGCCTCCCCAGGTTCTACAAAAAATAAAGATTTCTGTTTTTCCCCCAAGACAGGGCTTTCTGCCATTGAAATTCTTAGGTGTTATTTCAGGCTGCCAATAAAAATCAGTGTTGTGGAGAAGCCACTGCCTGGCTACCCACATTACGGCTGATTAATTAGGCCTAACTGCCTAAGATTATCGTAAGACATGGACAGAATGCATCAGGGATTCATGTTTTCTTTTAGCTTTCTGAAGAGACAATGGGGTATGTCCCAGTCTCTATGTGCACAATTAGAGGCATTTGCAATTACACTAATTAGAAAGGTCTTCCCAAAAACATTTTCATTTAAATATCCTCCCCAGCAGAATTATATGATGATCGTCAATCCAGTTGACATTTATTTAGCAAACTGCAATCATGTGTACAACAGAAACAAGACTCCTGTGGTGAACACTTGACTTAAATGACTTCTACGCGCAAAAACAGAATCTGCCGGTTCATTAATATATTTGTTTGTCCTGGAGTTCAGAAGTGCCCTCCCAATGTGCTCTCCACGACACATCAGGCCAAGTCCAGCGTGCCACTTTGGGCCCCTGGACCCACGGAATGTTGCGCTTTCTAACTTGCACTCCTGAGCGTGCTTTCCTCAACGTTCAGCTGTGTAATAGTTGTGGCTGAGGCAGGTGTTTGTGCTGAGTGGGTCTCTTCCATTCTCTCCATTATTTTAATGAGCGGGATTTGGGTCAGCATCTGGGGAGCTGGCACTTAGAGGCGGGCCTGTGTCGGTCAGCTGGAAGTATTACTGCACGGTCCGCTGCCACATGTCCACACTATACTGATATGGTGCCCCATTGAGCGTTTAGGCCCAGATTGGAGCTGTTTTCATTTGGGAAGTGCCTTACTTTTCAGTGTTTACCCTCAGTGTTTTTTGCATTAATGGACACATGATTTTCAGCTTGTGTTTTAACTGTCCTATGGTTTTTGGGTACTGAAACAATGCTCTAAAACAGACACAGATCTGTGACCGTTTATCCGTGTCTCCAACAGCGTGTCTTTCCCCCCTCTCTCCCTAGAGCCATGTCGGAGGAGGTGGTGCGTCAGACGCGCAGCCAGAAAAGGGCCCTGGAGAGGGACGTGGGGGCCCCTGGCAGTCCTGCACGGGAGACCGATAGTAAGAAGGTGAAGTTGGAGGCTTGTGAGCCTTCAGCAGGAGGATCTATAGCCCTGGTGGCACTGGGTGAAGATGAAGGAGATGTGGTGAAGGGGATTACCAAGGCAGCCAAAGTGGCCAGCATCTTGAAGACCGGCGAGGTCAAGGCTACCATCAGAGTAGAGGTGCAGACCGGGGAGGGGCCTGTAGACATGAGCACATCCAAGAGGTGAGACCAACACTGACCATACACACACTGGGCTAGCCAACACTCCACACCTAAGGCCTAACTGCACTGTGGTGCTTGTTGACACGGTCTGTGTTTCTCCACACGCTGAAAGGTTTTCCTTCCCATGTTTACAGTCATAGCTTGTCTTCACCGGGTGTCTTTTCAGGGATGACACATGCTAGTGCTTTGTTTTTCACTGGAAAGTAAGACATTCACTTGGCAGGTTTGCCTTCAAATTAAAATGTTCAAGGGGAACGTCCAAAAAGTAACACATGGGATGATGTTGCTGATCTCCTGAATGAATTATTAAGCTGTTTAGGATGTTTTCTGGTTACCTTTGGAAGTTGGATGATACTAAGGCAGTCTGCCCAGATCATCAGATAAGGATTAAAATGAGCCGTGAGGAGATGCATGGATGGTCTTATGCCATGTTGTTTTTTTGGGCAAAGGCCTTTGGGGGGGGGTCAGGAGTTTAGGGACAAACTGTTTTACCCTGTGAGGAGTTGAAGCCTAAGCGTCTTGTAAGTGGTGAAAAGGCTGTGTCTGTTTGTGTTTGAACTTCTCTCTGCACTAGCTAGTGGGCTTCTCACACAGGAAGTGTTTGTCTGTGATCCCTCGAATCTGGGCGGCCTGCCCCCATTTCGAAAAGTTTGAGGCTCCAGCTGACGGGCTCCATTTTCTCCAGCACCTGAACTCTGCCTCACTTCACACAAAATGAAGGCTATGTGTCACAAACTGGTTCCAGCCGGCCGTTACCATGGTTTCCACATTGGAAGGAGCCGTTGGGGAAAGGAGGGGCTGTTGTTGGGTGGGTGGGTCACATGACCAGAGCAGGAAAGTGCCTGATGATCTCATGTGATCTCTTTGCTTTGCAGAGTGATTAATATACACTGGAGGTGAGAGCAATAAGCAAGGAAGATGGCTGCCAAGGAATGGCCTTTTATCGATCTATATGGGCAGTTCACGCTCATGAAACATTTGCTAGACCCTAAACCCACTATATTTTCCACTTTTTTTATTGCACTTAGTGTTTGTGGAGATCTAGCATTTGGTTCCAACATGTAGAAATCGGGTGCAGGGTGCTACAATATGCATTGCTGTCCAGTGCCACTGAATCTGAAAGATATGAGGACTTAGACCACAACAAACCGTTGACCATGTTTGTCCAGTTTCATGAACGGTTACAGTGTCATAGAATGCCCTTTTCCTTCCTGTATACATGCTCCCATGGGGTTATTCTTTCAGTGTGTGTCAATGCCACTGAGTATTCCACAGAAGTTGTAGCTAGTGGAAACATTGGCCAATGGTTCTTATGCAACCAGGTACTTGGCTTTTGTTTATGCCTGTCTAATCTGGTCTCAGGGTAAAGGAGATCGCCTTGACACCACAGATAACCCTCGCTTTGCTCATTCTCGTGTGTCATGTGTCTGTTTGTGATGCCTTTTCCATGGACCGTGTGTACTCTTTGCCCTACGCCATCCATTGCTTTACAAGATATTAACAGCTGTGGATTTAAGCATAGCTACTGCATCTGCCTTCTTCTGCCTGTCTTCTGAACTGAACCAGGCGTCAGTCCTGTTGCCGGCGCAACAGTCCGGTGTATTTCTCCCCTCCAGTGCATTTTCTCCCCTCCAGTGCATTTTCTCCCCTCCAG